>BMAV01027334.1:67246-95239 GCA_019973955.1 Trichonephila inaurata madagascariensis
CTCCAACGGGAGGACGTTTCAGCTCTCGACAGATTTAACGTGCATCGCTGTCCTACACGGCGGGTCTTTAGTGGTACTGGAATCGAACTCGTGACAAGGCAAGCCACGATCCGATACCTATACCACTCGGCTACCGCGGCCAACTAGAGATCTAGGTGGCCACGTATTGGACTTCCTCTTTCTATCCATCGTCCTGGGAACTTTTTCTCCCTTTCAAATTCCAGTGTGGTGGTGCCCCATTTATGCTGCGCATGTGTTGCAGATTTAAATTCGGTTAAACCATGCTACAACTTACGCTTGTTCTTGTGGTAAAATCATTTTGAACCGAGAATGTTGAAAATCGGGGATGTTGTGCCATCTAGTTTGTGTTTCGTTAAAAAGAAACTAGTCTTTTTTCCCCCTATTGAACATAAAAAAAACCGTAAGTGAAATCTTTGTTTATTCTTAATTTTTGAAAGTCAGGGGAGTAGCTACCACCGTATCAGCGGTATCAATGATAATACGGGCCCCAAAAATGTGTAAGCAAAAAATCGTTATATGTTAAGAGGCCCAAAAAAAGGGCCCACAAGGAATTTTTGTTACAGCGCCCTCTCAAGACTACCTACGCCAGTGTTGAAAGTATAGTCATACTTTTCGGACACCCTATACTTTGTATTATGAGATGAATGAATATTCTTGAAGAATATTTTCCCTTAATTGCGTTAAAAAACTCTTTCAAATGGGAAGACCCTGGCGTAATGCCTGAATATCTAATATAAAGTCTCGTTTTGCCACTGACAAATACGGATCTATTTATCATGCTTTACTTTTCATATTTGGAAGCATTTAATATATATATATTACTAAACGTTACTTAATTAATTCTATTAATTGAAAATTGAATTATTTAGTTTCAATAGAATACAGGTAGTGAAATAAAAAGAACTGAATGAATAGAAATCTTTAATACATGCTGTCTTCTGTACATTAACAACTCTTAAGGTCTTATCACACGCATATGTCTCGGAAAAACTCGAGTTGCTTGAGAACAACCGTTTCAAGTAGTTGTGAGGGTGAATGGTTGTCGTAAACAAAACGATACACCCTCATGTCGACCGTGTCCTATCTTCATATTGAAAAATTACTCGCCAATTTTTCTACTTCAGAAAACAATCATCCGATATTATTTCTTTTATTACGCTCGCGCTTTTGTTGATAGTCGTAAACAGAAACGGAGTGCCATTTTGCTTAAAAGATCAGACACCATTAAAAATTTTCAAGCCATTAAAATATTATAGGCAATTTCTGATGCGTTTGACGAAGCCGAGGTAGCTATCTTCTTTATAACGTAGGGAGCCAAAAAAGCCCAAATGGCTGAAATTTCGAGCAATTTCAATTTCGAGAAATTCTTTCAGCTCACAGGGAAAAAGTTGTTCGAAGCCGTTGCTACTGCAACTGGGCAAAAATCGCTCCAAAGGGTTGCTTGAAAGAAAAATTGTTCCAAATACGGTATACGTGTGATAAGGCCTTTAAAATGCATAACGTTGAATCAAGCAATACAGTGAATAAGGAACTGTATTGTTTGTAATTCAAAAATCTCTAAAATCTTAAACATTTGATGATATTCTCTATTCATTTTGCAGGATAACCAGAAAAAAAATAGTATCCTACGTCACAAATGTAAAGTATTTATATTATAATGTAAATTTGAATAGCTTGAAAATGAATGTACCTTTGTTACATATTTTTTTAAAACTTTATAAGTTTAAAATTAAACTTTATAAAAATGTGTCATTTTATGATGCATATTACAAAATTGAAAAAATCAACAGGTGCGTTGTACCCAAATTTCGGTACAACGAAAAATAAAGAGAAAATTCTGTAACGTATTTCAATTCAGTTTCTTTTTCTGCTATGAATACTGACTAAAGCTCCCCGTTCAGACGAATGTAAGCCCCCTCCTCAAAGAAACCTCCATACCTTTGAGTGTCTTTGGGTTTTGAGGGCTTACCCTGTGACGTCTTCGATTGGGGTGAACCTCACCCTCCATTCATTCTAAGTTTTATGGCTCCGAACAGGTGTGAGTGACAAGTGCACGTGGAGTGACAAGAACACGTGGCCATGGGGTCATTGTTTATTGTCTGACCTCGGGCAAACGCCGAACACCCGATCTCTCTATTAGATTATAATGCTCAAAGAGAGCCAGGACCCCATTGAGAGACAATGGGGAACCAATTTGGGACAATGCATAAAATCCAGGGGTTTCACGAGACGACTGGCGTCTTAGTTTCCAGACGGACCAGGAATGTATTTGTGTTTTCCGCACAAATAGTACACGAATGTGACCCGGGGACGAAGGCGGACTTTTGTGGCCTGCCTATGAGAAGAGACGAGGGGCGTGTTGTGGACCCGCTCCTGGTGTTTAAAAGGGGTTTTTTAGGAGACTATATAGAGCCCTGGATGGAGAAAACTAGAGAGGAGCTCTGAAAGAAAAGGGATTGGAGAGGAACAGAAAGAAATGAAAAAGGATGAACGCCGGTGGCGTTGAGAGATGAGCGAGTGCTTTCGGGAAAAAGAATTGAACTCCCGTGAGATAGACTGACTGCACCGGCTTGGCATATTTATTGGACTTTATTACTTCACATTTAGTAACCTATGAAGCAAATAAATACTGTTTTAAATTTAAAATGTGGCTGTGACGATTTTTCTGTGTTTGTTATCTACTCACGACGTTACAACCCATATGATGGTGTACAGTATTAAGAGTCACGATTAAGATCCCGAGCACATTTTCAACTAGAAAAAGATCATCAAGTCAATGTAGACTAATATGTTTGTATCAGATATTGTACCCTTAAAATTTAAAAAAATTCCATAAATACTAATGATCGTGGTAGTCAAGTAGTCATGGTCACGAACTCGTGGCCAGCGTCAATTCTGTTGAGTCATGGATTTGTGTCCTGGTGCCACTGAAGAACTCTTCCCTTCCCTTCCTATGTAGAGGGGCTGATCCCCGTTGATTAAAATTCCACACAATGGTGTGGTGTGGAAGCTTGGAAAGTAGAATGCCAACTGATGAATCGTCCCCATCACTTGATCGAGATTCAAATTTACAAGGTTGGTCACCATTAGTTCGAGGGCAGCTTCAACATGGGATGTTAATACGTGAACAATAATTGTAGTATAATGCTAAATAAGTTTTCCCTTTACACACACAAGGAAAAAAAATTGTTATTTATGGAATGCCTTCAAATTTTAAAAGCGCAGTATTACAAACCGATATATGAATAACGAAGTTATTATAATTTTCATAAAAATTGAAATACATTCTTCTGTTGGAAAATGTGTCCCGAGTGTACTTTGTGTTGTTTTGCATTTGTAGAAAACAGTCTTAACACATTGTTAGAAAGCATTTGACATTACTGTATAAGAAATATGGAAGGGGACTTTTTTATAGGTGTAAAAAATCGAGTGAATCCAATAAAGATATTTTCTCTAATAAAATTAGGTGCTCCGATTGTAATAACGAAGTTAAAGTGCCATGTGAATATATTGGGAGTATTTTTCGATCAAAAGACTATTCTGAGTCTTGTTGTGTTGTGACTAATGTCACGTGCATGACGAAGTCCGATCGAGGCCCACGAAATTCATCGCGGCTAAGGGCAAGAAGTTTTACGCGAGTCGTTAGCCTAAGCGTGGATTCCCATGCAGCTACCGGTAAGTTTTGGCTCCCCCCCCCCCCCCAATTTAGAGGGAGAAAAACCTGGGGGTGTCCAGGGGCCTCCCACCTCTCTTTCCCTTCCAACAACCACACGAGAGGACTTGCGTCTCGACGGCTATTTAGAGTACCCCCTGCCGCAAAGGCACTATACATTTACAAACATCCATGTCTTCTCCTGGATTCGAACCCAATCCCTACGGCAACGCAGTCAGCTTTGCTAACCACTATAACGGTTGGGTGAACCCATTCTGAGTCTTGAATTTATTCATCGGGGGAGGTCGCGCGGAGCATTGAGTCACCCCCAGAATCACAAAAACTTTAATTCTGTGGGAAAACTGTTTATTTGTTACAAATGACCTTTTGTGTCAGTATCCTCCTGTGTGACAGTTTTCACGGGAGCTAAATTGTATTTGTCACAAATCTTACTCTTTTTTGGGAGTGGAGAACGATCTAACAATTTTTTACAATCTTAAGGTACTTGGGATGACTGAATTTCCCGCCCGACCACTTTTTCTCCAAAATAGTTTATACGAACAGGCTATATTTTTCTCCTGTGAATGACTTCGTGGTTTTGATTACTGTGTTGTACGACTCGTTATCGTTTATAAATGTAAATGAACAGAATATAGAATGTAAATGGGCAGCTATGCGATCTCTATTGGATGAAGTTGAAATTGTTCAAGTAAGGGAGAAAATAATCGTCGTAATCGTTATTTCCTGAGGGAAAAATGGATATTAATCATGATAGTGAAAGCAAATTTGAGAAAAATGATGAGAGAACACATGAAACGTTTCAGTTGAAAGGAAAATTTTCGCGCACAATTGCTACCTATATAACTTCTTCAAAAAAGGTATGAAGCCAAAAGTATACCACAAGTCACACTGTACCCTATTAAAAAGACACAAGCAAGAAAAAGTTCAACGTGCTAACTGCTGATCATCATTGGAGAATAAAACTATACAATAACTCGAACAAAATATGAGAGTTTTGCTTACAAATATCATTCTTTACTAAAGTAACCCACATTTGAAACATTTTAGTTCAGTTTGATTGGATCATTTCTCAAATTATCAAAGAAAAATTGAGTCCTTAAAAGTAGGTAAGTATACTTTCTCAATTTAACCTGACATCACTCGTGCGAAAAAACGACCGAAAGTTCTCGCGCAGGGTATCTCACACCCAAGGGTGTTTACATTCTGTTTTTACAGTAAAATTTGTAGGTAAAAGTTAAAAAGGAAGAAAAGTAGGATATACAATATGTTTATTACATTTTTTCACACGTAAATTTAGTTTTTCTGTTCTTTGTATAGGGGCATTCACACACAGTGCATTGTTTACACACTCCCTTAATCTCGTCGTGAATGAATGCGATGTTTTCACTGGATCTTATTATTATTTTTTTTAATCTGTACCTTTTTAAAACTAAACATTTAGAAGTATTCTCTATTCTTTAAATTCAAAAATTTTGGAGTTTCTTTTTTATTTTTTTCAAAAGTTCATCTGAAAGTGGATAAGAGGTGTGTGTGTACCAGTTATCTCCTTTAAAATTACGTTCTTCCTAAATGTTTTTGTGTTCTCTACATATAAAATATTTATTTTCAACAGTGTCTCCCTCTTATAAATCTGGATCGATTTCAGTGGAAGAATCATACTTGCTGTTATACTTTTCATCATTTGATTCTTCATCATAACCGCGAAGAGAATTTCTTCATCCGAAAATATAGTTGTACTATATCTGTTAAATGCTGTATCTGTTAAACTACTTAAATATCACATTTCTTCATCATAACTTCGATAATATGCCATAGTAGGACGATTTAAAATGTGTTCATGCATTCAGAACTGCAACGGCGGTTCACGCGCAGGGCATGACATACCCGAAGAGGCGGTGATCAAAAATATATATTTAGAATTCGACTACAAGCTAAGTCCCTTCAAAGGATATGTCCTTCAAGTCCATTTCCATTTCCAAGTCCCTTCCATCCATTTTCGAAAAAAGGTTTAAAGGAGCGTTTAAAAAAGTTAGACGGTGGGTATGACATACCCTGAGCGAGAAGTGCCGGATTAAATTATTCACTTAAATAACGATTTTTATCCTGTACAATAGAAGTAATTTATAAAAAAGATGGATTGGGGGGGGGGGTACTCCGTCCCGGCGCGGGGCTAAAAACGTTTGGGGCTGTATCACACGTACATTTTCCATGCAACTTTTTCGGCCAATTTTTGACCTAATCTGACAGGGAAGGGTTGCCGTAAACAAAACGACATGCTCTGACGTCAGCCGTGCTTTATCTCCACATTGAAAAATTACTCGCCGATTTTTCTGCTTCGGAAATCGAACATCCAAAATCATTTCTTTTATTTCGTTCGCGCTTTTGTTGATGGGTGTAAACAGAAATGGAGCACCATCCTATTTAAAATATTATACACCGTTAAAATATTGTACACCATTAAAATATTGTACACCATTAAAATATTATACGGCATATCTGTTGTTGTTACCAATGCCACCTGATCGGCAAAGGTCAGATCAAGGCCTACGAAATTCATCATGGCAAAGGGCTATGTGACGCCTGTCGTTAGCCGTAGCTTTGAGCACCATACAGGTGACAGAACGATTTTAGCTCGGTTTCACCCCAATTTTGAGGGAGAACACCCTGGGGGTGGTCAGGGACCTCCCACCTCTCTTCCCCTTCCACCAACATCACGAGAGGACTTGCGGCTCGAAGGCTATTTAAAGTACCCCCAAGTCGCAAAGGCACTATACATTTACAAACATGCATGTCTTCTCCTGGATTCGAACCCAGTCCTTAAGGCACCGCAGTCAGCGTCGCTAACCACTATCTTATGTGTTAGACGGCATGTCTTATGTGTTAGACGAAACCGAAGCCGCCATCTTGTTTATGACGTAGGGCGCCGAAGAACCCTATTATCTAGAATTTCAAGCAACTTTTATTTGGAACAGCTTTTTGAGCTCACTTGCAAAAAGTTGTTCTTAAGCCGTTGCTATGGCAACTGAGTAAAAATTGCACGAATTGGACGAAAAATTGCTTGAAACGTGTACGTGTGATACGGCCTTTAGTATCGAGTGCGCGCATTCTCCCGGATTAAAATATAGAGAACCTTTCTGTTTTACTAGAACTTCCTTTAAAGTAGATTGTAGTACAACTGTTATTGGCATCTGAACTCAATTTTGATCCCGACGATCAGTCTCCATTTCTAAATTTTTATAGCACTGGAGAGTGAGAACTTTCTTGACCCCTCTTTTCCGACGCCTTGAGAATGTCACTGTAGACTTTTGTGTGTGTGTGTATACAGAGTTGTTCTAATTAAACACGGTCAACAAAGAATATCTCCCCCCCTCTTTTGTCCCCCGAGTTCGGGTTCCCTAGAAAGTTTTGGAGACACTTTGAATATGCCGAAGTAGTGCGAGTCAAGGTTATCTTTTCCAAGGTTTGACCTTGAAGGATTCTTGTACATATGGAAAGGATTAGAACAATCTGAAAATCTCTGAAAATTTCGAGATATTACTCCAAGATATGTTCTCACGCAGTTTTTATATTTGGCATTAATTACGATTGGGAAAATACTTGAATGATTCTGTGATATTAACTACATTAATGCTTTACTTTTTTTTAATGTTTTATTCAAATTTCTTTTAGTAAGGTTATTATTTATTTATTTATTTGAAGAGGAGGGAAAGCAAAATATTTTTGGACAAAGTGAAAAATGACCGAGTAGTTAAGACTAAACCATCTTTTCAGAGATTGTCTCACTTCGAAAATGTGTTGCTAATTGTTGCTTTTATCGTGGATTAATATCGATTTCTTCAATTTACTAGATGAAAAAATGAAATATCAAATAGATGAAGAAATCTGTAGAGTGAATGTCTCTAGCTGAATTTTTCTATCTTCCATATTTAAATATTTAAAAACCTCAAATCACATGTTACAATTAGAAGCAAATGTTCATGTGACATTTACAAAAAATCTAGGTATAAAGTTTTTGTCTATCTTAAATGGTTTTGGAATATAAATTTTCTTATTATTTTTTAACTGAATTAACGACAGAAGTAATTTAAAAATGTTTCTTTTATTTAAATATGGACACTGCGCTTTTTGAGTTTATCAAATTGTAGTCAAATTGAGTTTATCAAATTGAGTTTATCAAATATCAAACAAAATCAAATCGTAGGCTTTGGGATAATTTAAAAACTATCTAGAATAATGATGAAAAAAAGCCTGAAATGAATATAAAAAACAAATTTCCGATATGTTTTTGAAATCTTTATTCATTCTTTTTTATGTCATTTTCTAGAATGTGATTAAGTATCTCTCAAAAAAAAAAAGCCTTACTTAAATTTTTTTTAAATTTTTTTTTTTCTTTTTAAATCTTACATTCTTTCTTTTTTCGAAACGCAGAAAATCAGATTTTATAATTCAAATTTTTTTAGTCACACTATCAATATTTTTAAGGGCTGCGTTTGCCCAGTGGTCAAGGTATCGGATCATGACAGGCATGTCATGAATTCGAGCCCAGTACCACTAAGGACTCGCCGTGTAGGGCAGCGATACACGTTAAATCTGTCGAGAGCTGAAACGCCCTCTCGTTGGTATGGTGTAGTAGTTAAAAGAGAGGGGTGCCAGCTCAGGTGTTGTCCCCGTCACTTGACCATGATTCAAAATTACGTGGTCCGTCACCAAAAGCCCTCGTGTAGCTGAACAGCGCGACATTACTATTCACTCACTCACTCATCAATACTTTTAAATACATTCGTCTTTTTACACACTGATTAGTGAATTATTTTTGCATAAATTAGTTTAAATGTTCAACTACTTCATGTATCTTTTGTTTACACTTAAAAAAAAAATGCCGCACTGAGGGCAGGGACGTCTTAAAGCATGGTCCAAAGCGGCCCGGGCCCAGGGCCTCGACCACAATGTGGGCCTTATCTCGTCTCGTTCTCGATTCAGCCTTAATAAGATAATGATTCGAATAATTTCAACGGTCAAATTCTTTTTCAGTTGTATTCTCCAAAAACTGGAATTTCGGACGAACTGGCTATATGAGATGACCATCGTCCATGTATAGGCCTAGGCAGTGGTGCACAAGGGAGGGGTCCTGGGAGTCTGGACCCCCCAAAGCCCTTTGATTTTTTTTCCGATTGATTATAATTCTAAGTATATAGTACGTAAAATTAACTAAGTATTTATTAATGATTAATTTTATTAATGAATGCTAATTATTTATTCAATAATTAGTTTTTTACTGTGTTTTGTTCCCGAAAATCGACAAAATCAAAAGGAGTATGATACAAGATTGGTGAACTTTCGACCCCGGATCCCCCCTTGAAAAATTCCTGTGTGCGCTACTGGGCATAGGCCTACCACCATATACCGTCATTAATCCTTCAGTCAAGGTATCAGTCGGTCGATGTAAGTCATGTACATTTATTTGTTTCCGGGTTTTGTTTGTACGGATATTTGACAACGTATGTATTTGTTTGTACGGATATTTGACAACGTATGTATTTGTTTGTACGGATATTTGACAACGTATGCTATGTACTGTAATTTGAGAGCCATATGTTGGTCCTGCATTTGCGTAGGTGCCAAGGGCAGGGATGTAGGATGTAGCAACCATCGTATCAATAAGGGGCCCCACAACATATGTGTAAGCAAACAATCGTAAGATATTCAGACTGTCTTCGGCTAAAGTTAAAGATTAGGGACCAGATTCCAAATATTCCAAATATATCATTTTTATCCGAGTTAACACATTTTTTTTTTTATAAAATGTGTTTCGCATTTTTTTTCCTATACCGTAATGCTAAATGAGCTATCCTTTTAAAATTAATAAACTTTTAAATGTTAAAAGGAAAAACTAATTATTTATGAAATAATTTTAAATTTCAAAAACAGAATATATTATAAACAAATACATGAGTTACAATGTCACACATTTTTATAAAAATTGAGGTATTTTTCCTGTCCGAAACTGTGCTCCGCGTTAAGTTCACGCTCTCGTACATATGGCGATTGATTGAATATTAACGTCGCACTGTTCAGCTACACGAGGGCTTTTGGCGACGGACCACGTAGTTTTGAACCATGATCAAGTGACGTGGACGACACCTGAGCTGGCACCCCCCTCTCCTAAATACCACACCACACCAACGGAAGGACGTTTCAGCTCTCGACAGATTTAACATGCATCGCTGCCCTACACGGCGGGTCTTTAGTGGTACTGGGCTCGAACTCGTGACATGACAAGCCACGACCCGATACCTATACCATTCGGTTACCGCGGCCGTCGTACATATGGCGAAAACAGCCTTAAGGGGAATCAAGGAATTTTTGATACAGCTCCCTCTTAGAACTAGCTACACCAGTGGGGCCCAGAGCCTACTTTTGCGTAAGGGTCCAGGGCCCCAAGAAGTCTTAAGACATCCCAGATTAGGGGTGACCTTCACACCGAGAAATTCTTCATAACTTAGTACATTGTGTCAAATCCAAGGATTTCACACACAGGAAAGTGGCATGTCCAGTAGGTGCAAGCTTGAATGATAGTAAAGCAACGTGTTTACATTCCGTTTCCACAAAGGAAATTCCATGAAGGTAGCTCTTTCATAATCTTATAAGTTTTTTTTTATATGAATGTACTAGTTTTTTTTAATAAGAGTATTAGTTTTCATACAAAACTAGTCGTTTTAGCCTCAAGCTTCGCTGGGTATTTCATGTGTGCGTGCATGATGTTGTATGAATATATATTGTTTATCACTGGCGTAGAGCTAGCTCTGAGAGAGCCCTGTATCAAAATGCCTTTGGGGCCCTTTTTACTCATAGGAGCCCTGTTAGTAGGAATGTAGTTACACATGTCGGGGCTCCTTTACCTTGGGGGCCCGTATCATTGATACGGCGGTAGCTACGCCCCTGTTGTTTATATAAATTATTGATATCCGAGTCCTAGTGTTAAGCGTTCGGCTGTGATGAAAAACATTCTTATAACTCTCACCTCTTGCTTTAGAATGAACAAGGATTGAATTTCTAAATTTGAGGTAGAATTATCTTTTACGTTCCCGCTACTCCCTCTCCCAAAGTCAATTTTTGCAACAAAAAATTGCTATTTAACAAAACAAACATGCTCGTCAAATTTCAAGTCTAAATCTGAATAGTTTAAAGAATTGCAATGTGACCCAAGCCGCTCCTGCCCACATCTTGGCTTGCATTGGTTGCTGTAAGAGCCAGCTTCTCTCAAATCCCGCTACAGTTCTTCATTGTTTAAAAACGCTCTGGTTCATGGACTTGGTCCAGATGTTTCTGTCGATCAAGTGGGATAAGATATAACAACAACAAACAGTTTAAAAGATGAAACTTTTATATGAATCCACTCAGTAGCGCACACAGGAATTTTTCAAAGGGGGGGGGGGTCCGGGGTTGAAAGTTCACCATTCTTGTATCATGCTATTTTTGATTTTGTCGATTTTCAGGAACAAAACACATTAAAAACTAATTTTTGAATAAATAATTAGTATTAATTAATAAAATTAATCATTAATAACAAATATTTTTAATTAAGTTTTACGTATTATATACTTAGAATTATAAACAATCGGGGGAAAACAGAAAATTAACTTAGAATTATAAAAAATCAAGGGCTTTGGGACCCCCCCCCCACTTGTGTGCGCCACTGAATCCACTCCATACCCCCTTGAAGAGTCAATTTTCGTAAAACACGTTCTTAGCGGATTTCAATTCATTAAAGGAAACATGCATACCAAATTTCATTACTGTAAGTTTAGTCGTTCGAAAACGCGGAAATTTTTTATCTATACACCAGTATAACTAACTCCCCACTTTCCTTGTAAGAGTCGATTCACGTAAAATCTGTTTATAGCGGATCTTTATTCAACAAAACAAAAGAAACATACTTACCAACTTTCAAGTTTGTAGGGCTCTAATAATTCTGAAAATATCGTGATGAGTGATTGAAAGAATCCCTTTTTCTCCTTTATATGTATAGATTTTGACTCTCTCATTTAATTTTACATATAAAATAGTTTCTTTTTTCTTAGAAATGTTTGTTTTGTAAAGGAATTATCCAAAATATATTCCGAAAATTCACTTCTAAATTATTTTTCTTAAAAAAAAAAAGTCTTTTATTTGGTTTAATAAATATTTCATGAAATGTTTTTAAGCTGTTTTTTGGTTGTGAAAAAAAAGTACGTAACAACATCGACAGTTTTAAACATTATTTAAAATTTTTCTGCTTATCTATAGCTCTCTATACCAGCTTAGGTGTCGACCTCGTCACTTGGCCATGGCTCAAAATGACGAGGTCCGTCGCCAAACGCCCTCGTGTAGCTGAACAGTGCGACGTTAATATTTACTTACTGGATGTGAAATGTTATGAATGAAAAATTATTGCATGCTACACATACCTTCCCTTATTGTTTAAAATCAACTGCTGTGACGGGCTCACGCGTCTTTTCTGTAACATAACCTCTGGGTTCTTTGACGGCCAAGATTAATGGCAAATCTTTTCCAACCCAAATCCAAGAAGTGAAATGCAAGTGTAGATGCAAATAAGATAGCCTTTAAAAGAGCAGAAGTTTTAGTAAGCGGGATGGCAATTTAGAGAAAGTTCTGTTTGGAAAAGATAGAAGTGTAATTTGACGGCCTACTAAAGATTCACGGATACCTAGCCATTTCTACAAGGTGCGTACTATTGCACGCGTGCCTAACAGCCTATGTGAAAGTGATTGAGCCGTTGCGGAATTCAAAGTAGGACAGATTATTTGATATCTGAATTCGTAATATTATTAGAATTGAAAGTAGGCGGATAATATAATTATTTAGATAAGTGATCCAAATTGCGCGATTCGTTTTAGCTACGGCTACGTGTTTTGGTTTATTCTCACTTAATATAAGTTTGTCAAATATATTAGAAATTTAAGTTAAACTCTTAATAAAGTCATATTAAGAATTCTAAAATGTCAATTCATTTCGAGAACCCCACACCTCTAATTCACGCTGAAAACGAAAGATATGGTCGCCAAAGATCGACCATATCACACTGCTTTATCTTTTTAGAATTATTTTTGGGTTATATAAACGTGCTATTTGTTTTATTTAATACTGTTAAGAGTTTTATAAAAATATTTCCAATAATAGGCTATAGGGCGCACTTTTTATTTTTAAAATGTATTATTTGTTTCAGGTCAACTTTACAATGGATTGTTGCCACTGTTTTTATTACTTGAATTACGGACAAGAAATGCTTTTACATCTCCTCCACGGCAGGATTTTTAATTCAAGAGAGTACAGTGGTACCTCGACATACGAGTGCCCCAACATACGAGTTTTTCGAGATACGAGCCGACGAGCAAGTGATTTTTTGCTTTTAGTTACGAGCGAAATTCGAGTTACGAGTCCGGTTCGGTTCGGTTCAGTAGTAACACGCAGTCGCGCCATCACGATCAGTTAGCAGCGTGCTTCCGCTGTATAAGTTGTGTAGTTGTGTTCGCGTTTTTGTGTTGCGTTTACATTTACAGTTGTAGTTCATTTATTTTTATAACCATGGATCGGAAGAAAGTTTGTAAAAGTCAAGTGCTAAGAAAAAGATGATGAGTATTGAATTAAAACGTGAAATTATAGAAAAATATGAGCAAGGTGTTCGAGGTTGACTTGTCGAGGCAGTATGGCCGTAGTACGTCCATGATATAACTCTTTTCCCGGAACATTCTGAGAGGGAGGAAGAAACAAACCTCCTTGGACATGTTTTTTCTAAAGGGCCCTTTAACAGGTGAAAGCGAGAAAAATGTAGCAAAAAAGGCAAAGACCAGTGAGGATATCTATTTTATTTCTTTACATTCTCTTTTTTGTTTTTGTGCAATAAATATTTGATATTTATAAATACGTTTTTATTATTCAAAACCACCTAACAAAAAAAAACTGGGGTGACATTTTGGAGGTTGGAACGGATTAATGGTAGTTCAATTGTTTTGTATGGGGAAATTTGCTTCGAGATACGAGTAATTCAAGATACGAGCAAGGTTGCGGAACGAATTAAACTCGTATGTCGAGGTAACACTGTATTTTAATAGATTTCACAGTGTGCTGATCTTCAACTCAACAGTAATTTCTCAAAAGTAAGACAAAAATAAAAAGCTATCCTTTGTAATTTATTTTTTAATTAATTTTTATATAATAAATAAGCAATCTGCTTCAACGATTCGTTTGAAAAATGTTAGTGAATAAACTTTTATTTGATTTAAAGATATAATCTTTAAGCAAATTTTGAATCCAGATAAAATTTATTTTCATAATGTTCCATTTTTCAGCTTCGCTTAATACAGTACCTTCTCGATAGTTCGAATTTCACCCAAATCCGAGCTAGTAGGAGACAAAAATAAAATATAAGTTCCAAATTTTACAGAAATGCCTTTTAAGATTTCTGAAATTTTTTTTTAATTGCGGGCAATATTTTAATATTGTTTTTGTTTTGTTGTTTGAAGCCACACTCAAAAACAGCAGAAGGACAATTTCCGATATTACTCATAATTTTAAATCGCAATCAAATGACGATAACACCACCAAAAGGGGAAAAAAATAATTCTTTTTTTATAAAACTATATATATATATTTTTTTTATTGAAAACAATTATAAAATCCCCGTGCACCACAAAGTATCACACGGGGCTTACAGAAGTAAGTAATAAACACACATTCAGGTGAAGCAAAAAATTAAAAAAAAAATATCGAGGTTAAGAAATAAAAATATTTACAACAAAATCACTGAAGTATTTGAAAGCATTTCTAGTAGAAAGAAGTTGTTGAAAATTCGGAGGCCAATTTATATGAAGTCCCTTGAAAGCCAGTCTTAGGAATTTTCTTTCTCTGGCAAACTTGGAACACAGAAGGGAAGCACATGTTCTACATTTTTCTCGCCTCCAATATTACAATCACAGGAAGATGTCGGAACTACATTAAATTTGTTCAAGTAGCTTTTGAAATGACCATGACCACAGTGAGAAATTGGGTTATTTTGTAGTTAGTGTAAAAATGATGGCATGACAGTCTTTTATTAATGGTTGGAACAAATTTCTTTGTTAGGCTCCCTTTGTTAGAAATGAGATATTCTTGGTTCCAAGACTTCACGATTCTTTCTTTCGTGATCCTCTTGTAAAACGCGCGATTTAGGAATATTAACGTCAATGTCAATTTTGCATTTGGTTGCAGTATAAAACTATATTGAGCACTTGGTATAAACATTATTTTGTTTGAAACTGCCCCGTTCCCAAAGTTCTTTTAGAACTGGAACTTCTGGGAACTGATTTGTTCCTACATAAAAAAAAAAGAAGGAAATAGCCTCAGTGGTGTGTCGAAGTTTATTTCTGGTATTGACATATTGCCCAGAATGACAATTTTTCTTCAAGGTCACACATCTGGTTTGGTCAATGGCGACACAGCTAACAACAAACCCCTTATCTCCCCTCCAAGTGAAGAAAGGGGAGAGTGCATTACTTACAACCAATTGCAATCCAGCTATCGTTAGAATCGTCAATCTCTGAGTTAACTATTCGGGACTTTTTCAAGTTGATGTTCTTGTCTTTCTAACGTCCATTTTATCGAAGGCAATCCTGATACTTCACTTAAGCTTACCCAAACCTAGCGAATTCAACTGCTGGAATTAGCAAACAAATTAAAGGTTAGTACTTAATTTATTTTATTACCTTTACTAAAACTTTTTTTAAATTAACCTTAGTAAATTATCGGATAATAGCGCTACAGTTTAAAATATCAATTTTTTTTCCCTAAGTTCCACTCGGAGTGTAATTTCTCTTATACTTTTACTGTAAGCACGCAAAATATGTGTTCATTAAATATGTTATATCAGCTAGATTATGATTTATGCAATATATCTAAACTATATTAATAAATATGTTTTCAAATTTTATTTCGAGCAGTTCTTGGACATATTTGAAAAACGCTGAGAAATTTTCGGAAGTAGGAAATTAAATACAGTCGAACCTCTACATTGCAAATTTTTCTATAGAGCAAACTTTTTCCTGGAACCTTGAACATTTCACGATTTTCTTCGTAAAATAACCTCTCGAGCGAAGTGCATTTTCGATAAAACGAACTTTTTCTTTTGTGATTCACTCTTTTCTTTCTCCCTTTTTTAAAGTATTTATGAAAAAGTTTTAAGTTATTCTTTCGTTAATACATTTTATGGTAGTCATAAATCTTGAACTGGTTTTATTAGATCCTAACTCGCCGGGGAAAAATTTTTTGGGACGTTTCATCCAAAAGTGCACCCTTTTAATTTCATTCCCCCACTAGAAACATTTCGATATCCTCTTTCACACCTCAGGGAGTTGCCCCGTGTTCAATTATAAAATAATGTGTGTTTATTTTCTTTGTATGCTTTAATTATAAAATGTCCTTAAAATTCATTAATTTTGTATTTATTTTTTTTTAAAATTGAAAAAAAGATTTTCGACATTTTTTTTCTTTTGTTTTCCTTGAGTTTTTCGTTCTTTTTATTTTTTTATGGGTAGATATATAAAAAAAGATATATTAATTTTTAAAAAAAAAAAAAGGGGAATAATTATTTTTAATATGTAGGTTTTTAGAAATTTTAAAATTTGTTTTTTGTGGTTTATATAAAAATATATTAAAAGATGAACCCTTTAAAACATTTTTCCATATAACGAACTTTTTTCTAGATTTAGCGACTTCGTTATATAGAGGTCCGACTGTATTTCTAAAATCGAACCTCAAGAATATTATGCTGACGAAAATAATACAAAAACAAAAAAAATGTTTTTATATAAAAAAAATTATTGCTTCAATAAAATTTGAAAAAGCATACTATTTGAAAAAAAAATTTTTTTTTTGATCACTTCTTTTCTAAGTAATGAAATCATTATTAACCTTTTTGCTTTACATAATTTTAACTCGTCATTTTAATTTTAGATAAAAATATATGAATGTACAATCGCAACATAGCACAAATCATTTCATTACTTGTTTTAAATTAATTATGAATCATCCACGATAAATATTAGAATTATTATTGAAAAAAGGTTCTTTGAAATTGTTCTAGAAATTTAACTTGTGTGATTTGACCATTATTTAATCCCATAAAAAAAACATGCCTTGACAGTATGCATAGTACGTGTTTCTACATACAATCAAAAAGAAACCGTGGCGCCATCTATTAAAGTAATAGAAAACTATTTTAATTGATTTTTTTTTAATATTGCATGCTTAGAAACTAAACATTATTTCTATAAAAATCAGATATATCAAAAAACATTTGTAGAAGAGTTTAATATTTAAGTTTTGTTGAAAAAGGTTAAAATATTTCGGAGGTAAAAATGCAATTTTTTTTGGAATTTTTGAAATCAGTTTTTAAAAATATTTCTCAGTTTTTAATTGTATTTAAAAATACATGAAATTATTGAAAGGTACATGTTTATGGTGGTGTTAGTATTTTTTAAAAAAAGAATTAAATTTTTTATAAATCCTTCTTTAAAGGAGATTAATTTTAATGAATCCATTGTAATATATCTTTAAGGATAGCCCATTTCATGAATTTCGAGTAAAAATAGTCATTCCTGTCTAAAATACGAAAAAAAAAAAAAGTTATATTAAAAAGTTACATGGTTATAAATTAGGACCCCCCCCCCTTTTGTGTGCCACTGCTCCTGTACCGTAATGCTAAAGGAGAATATATATGGAATATTTTGAAATTTTTAAAAAAGCTATTATTATAAACAGATGTATGCAGATGCTGCAGATTTTCATGAAAATTGAGACTTTTTTTTGTTTGTCTGAATGTGCTTCGCGTTTAGTTCAGGACTCTCGTGCATTTGGTGAAGATAGCTGTAAAGCACATTACCCATAAAATCATTTCTTAAAATATAAACGTCCCCATGGTCAAAATAGTAAGAAAGACCCCATAGAGGAAAGCATTCTATACGATTGAATGACAGGAATTTGAGTCATTTCAGCTTAAAGTACATATACTACCTCCAATTTTCTGAAGGGCGGAACGTCTCATTTATATGTAGGGGTGTACAATCTTGTTAAGTCTAAGAGAGTAACTAAAATTATCATCCTATTTTACATAATATATATTTATCGCATATCGATGTAGAATACTCAGAAATGAAATTTATAAAAATTTTATCAGTGGTTCAAATATAAAAAAACTCTATATATTTTTTTTAAATTTAAAATTATTTTAACGTTACTACTTTATAGCTTCACTTGGTAATACAGAGCAACTTATTTATCAATTAATATCTGATTATCTTCTGTTCTGAACGAAAATTTTTTTTTTCTTCATACAAAGTATGCCATATTTTCATTGTATCTTAAATCTTAAGTTCCTATATCACTATCCACCTTGAAATAGGGGAAAGTTATTTATGGAATTTTTCAGTATTTGTGAAGAACGCACAATAAATGCATGTATTTACTAAAACCTTACGAACTTAATCTGCAATTATGATATTTTTTCCTGTTACACTATTAAATATAGGAATATATTCGACAGTAGCACTACAGAATTTTTCAAGGGGGTTGGAAATTCACCCCTTCTTTTTTTCATGCTATTTTTTTTTTTGTTGATTTTCAGGAACAAAACAGAGTAAAAAACTAATTATTGAATAAATAATTAGCATTAATTAATAAAATTGATCATTAATAACAAATATTTACTTAAATTTTACGTATTATATACTTAGAATTATAACCAATTCGAAAAAAATCAAGGGCTTTGCCCTCCTTGTGTGCGCCACTGATTCTGAGTTTAGGTCTTATCACTGATTTTAAGGCAGTCTTAAGTGAACAATTATTTCCCATTTTTGGTTTTTAAGAGTTATTTAAGTATGTTTTAATAGATTGTTTTAAAGCTCTTTAATTTAGGAGTAAACCAAACGGAATTACGTGTATGTAATGTATCGATAAAGTAGTATTCATTTTGTTACTTGTAGTCTTGGGGCAATAAAAATGCTTAATATCGAACTATCGGGTCATTTTGAAGCGTGCTCTTCGCTCGTGTGCAAAAATATAAGAGAGGGAATTATTCGTTTTCTAGATTTAAACACCCAAGGAAAAAATCGGAAAAAAATGTAATACAAAAAATATAATCTCGTGCTCAAGTGAAGGGAAATATAAATTACTTTTAGAAGTTACATCAGTGCTTAGGGAAAGTTTCTACCTCTTAGTATAGCACGTGCAAGCTATTATAATATTCTACTAGGAATCGCCAATGAATTAGACGAAAATTCAAGGTCTAATCCTTTTAACAAATAATTACAAATAAATTTGTCAATATAGATTTGAATCCCTTCATGCGAGACGGAATGAAATGTTTCGAAATAGGGTATTTGGAAATATGATTTAAAGAAAATATATAAGATAAGAATTTTAAATAAATATTATCACATACGTATAATTAGCCGTTCTGAATCCTTAGAATACACGGGAGTAAATATGATTGTAAGAATGCAGTATTAAAGTGTGATTATAAATACAAACAAACCCTCAAACAAATAAGCCCTCAAATAAACAAAAGAAGCTATTGCAGGATATTCAGAAAGGAAATATTGAGCAATGCTCTTGTAATATCAAAGTATTTAGTTTCTTCTAGTAAAAATATTTTCCAAATTTATGTCTCCTATATAGCAACGCTAAATGACAGTTAACTTTAATCAGGGAAGTAAAACCTTTAGCAATGGATTTTATAAATAAAGGTCACACATGTTTCTTTGATAAATCAATATACATCTTGTGTTGTTGTTACTAATGCCACCTGATCGGCAAAGGCCAGATCAAGGCCCATGAAATTCATCATGGTAAAGGGCTAAGTGACGCCTTTCGTTAGCCGTAGCTTTGAGCACCATACAGGTGACGGTAAGATTTGGCCCGATTCCACCCCAATTTAGAGGGAGAACACTTTGGGGGTGGTCAGAGGCCTCCCACCTCTCTTCCCCTTCCACCAACCTCACGGGAGGACTTGCGGCTCGACGGCTATTTAGAGTACTCCCATGACGCGCAGGCACTATACATTTACAAACATCCATGTCTTCTCCGGGATTCAAACCCAGTCCCTACGGCACAGCAGTCAGCGTCGCTAACCTCTATACCACATGGGCGACATCTTTCAAGCCCTATACATTTATTTTTTAACAAAGGCATGTTTTTTTCATTCTGAAAACGATTTTGGTTTGGAGGTGTTACTCGTCTTAAATAGTTGTTTTAATATATGTGTCCAAAAACGAAAAACTTTACTTATTTCCTTAAGAAGTGAGAAATTACACTTTAAAAAAAAAACACGAGATTTTTGAACACGCGTTTTCTTTCAAATTTCACACTTTGAGTAGTATAATTTTTTTTGTATATACGTTAAATTTTAAGAGCGTTGAGTCAAATTGAATTTACAACTGAATAATTTAATCTTACAAGAGGATAGCTTAATTTGCTGGTTTCGATATTCAACTATTCCACGTTGTAAACAATTGGAATTATGAGTAAAGTTTAATTCTTTAAATAATTAGTTTTAATCAATTAATTTTTATTTATTTTAAAATTGTCGTATTGCTATCCCACAGAACAGAGTACAGCACATTTCAGCTGTAATGAGCGCTTTAAAGTGTAAGAAAAAAGCTTGTAAGCTTGCTGATTGAGTTACAATGTGAGTAGCAAAAATCCTATTAAAATTGCTGATGTTTAGACGTGAAAATGTTAAGGATGTCCTTAATTGTTCAAAGAGATTTAATACGTTTACAAGTAAAAGAAAGAAATTTTTTAAGTCAATTCTTACTTAGATCAACAAAGGAAAATTTTATTTTAGCTACTTTTTATTAAATAGTTACAATTGATATAATATGTAAATACATAAGCCAGAATCACAACATTAAGTGGTAATTAATTTTTATTAATTATCATTAAATATCGTATCGTCATCCAAAACAATCGTGTATATTAAATTTCAGTTCAATTGAATGTTTTAAAACGTGAGGGGAAAAAAAATCTTTTAAGATTTTGAACCAAGTCAATGAAAATGAAGCCCACATGGTTCTGTATCCGTAATTCTTTAAATAATTAGTTTCAGCCAATAAATTTTAATTAGTTATAATTAAATTAACTGTATTATCTTTCATATCCTGCAAGCAAAAAATATTCGAAGAAAATAAGATGTTCCAAGACGATAGGGAAGTTGTCTTATCTTGTTGTGAAAAACAATCATGGATCAGTAATTGTTTGATTTGTCACGAAAGTGTTGTATTTATCAAATACCATATAACAGGAATCATTCAATAATACTTTTCCTCGAAGATCTCTTTCAAGAGGTGCTAAATAGGCTTTCTTGAATAATCTTTACAACAGCAAAAAGCGTTTTGTTGGTGTTAATGTCACAGCCGTAACAAAAGCACCCTATGAATTTTGTTATATTATTGGTAATGTAATGATTTCACTCAGCTCTTGGTTAACTATTTATTTCAATATGAAAATCATCAAAAAAATGGTATATTTTTTTACAGTCCAATATCAAAAGGATCCGTAACGATTTCGAGTCTTTCGCACTCTCTTCGTTCCCTGATCTTCCAAGCCAGGAGACCGCTGTACTTCGAGGGCTCGTTATCGCTCTTCCTATCGCTCAAGGGACGTTCGAAAGGCTCCCTTCAAAAATCCAGTCTTCTTCCTCCGGACTCTCTCGCCCTGCTTATATCATCTCTCTCATCTCTTTGTCGGCCTCAAACCCTCTGGTTTTTCTGCCACCTTCCGGTCTCGCTCCTTGATCTCTTACCCTTCTGCGCGCCAGATCGTTCTCATTTCCCGTTCGCTAGACTCAAAGAAGCGCCGAGGCTGTGTGCACCTTTGTACGTTCTCAGACGAACCGTCGTCAACGAGTTGTGGGAAAATGAATACACAATGATAAAGCGCCTCTTTTCGACAGTCTGGTCAGCTGGGAAAAAAGGTGCCGAAACTTGACCACCCAGTTACGAAATTCCTTCCCAGCAATTAGGGAAATGCCTGGAATTTTCGCAGCTTCTGTCGGCAAGGGATCTGTTGGAAAATAGGGGAAAGAGATATGCTTCGTCACAGTAATCATATGAAACCGTTTACTGATGCAGATATTGTGAAGGAGTAATTCTGAAATGCTTCCAATTCGGAAAAAATTCAGTGACAAAAATAATAATTATAAAAGCAAAATAGGAGTTTAAAAATTTTGATCAATTTTCCACTTTTTAAATTTTTTCTATGTATCTTGAGTTTAAAAAGCTTTTCTCCCCCTGATCCTTATGTTGCGGCCAGTGTGAAATAGCTAACATATGTATGCGGCCCGGCAGAAAAAATGGTAGTTAACTCTGCTCTGCTTTAGTCCCTCAAAATGTGATATTTTTGAAGTTTGTACTGTGACGAAGCCGATCTCTTCCCCCTAATTGCTAACAGACCCCTTGCCCCTTGCCGACAGACGTTGGGAAAATTCCAGACATTTCCCTAATTGCTGGGAAAGAATTTCGTAACTGGGTGGTCAAAGATTTGGACCCTCTTTCCCGGATGTCCCGACCTCAAAGGGCGCCGTAACATTTTTCTTTCGTTTTCCCAGATTCGGTGACGACAGCGCTCTGAAAATTTACTATGTGCACCGAGCCATGGGACCCATTGGGCAGAGATCAAATGGGCTGAGACCGACGGGGCGGCAGAAGATCAAGAGATCAAGGAGCCAAACCCAAACAAGGGGCAGAAGAACAAGAGGATCACAGAAGGATGATTAGGCGAGAATGGTTAGAGAGGGATATAAAGGAGGCAGAGAGTCTGAAGGGGAGAACTGGATTTTGAGGGAGCCGTTTGGACGTTCCTTCAGCGATAGGAACCCCCTCAGGGGGCTCACCTTCTTTAGGTGAGTACGGGTTTCACGCTCCCGAGGTGCCCTAGTGATCTTTTTCTCTTCTAAGGGGTTTACGTCTTTGGTAAACATGGGGCTTCACGAACCCAGGGTACCCTAGTGATCTTTCTCTATTTTCGGCTCTTCTTCTTGCCATTCAAATTTCCCTTTTCTTCTTTTCCCGTCTAGACCACAGACCAATTTTACACAATGAACTATGTTCAAAATTTGTTTTCTATTGAAAACTCTTTTTTTTACCCAACAATATTATGGTTTACATTTTGTATTGAGTTGGGTTTTGTTCCTTTTCGATATTTCTTTAAATACTTTGTTATTTACTTTATTTGTTTTGATTAACAACGTTGGTTTTCCGACCCGCATGTTTGCCGAGTGCGGCGTCCCGTAAGGAAAATGGTGTTCTGGGGATCCTTTGCGTTCCCTTTGCCCACGCTTCTCCAGTATGGAGGAGGTTAGTCTAGGATACCTCTGGGTTTCCCTTGGCCCACGCTTCACTGTAGACGGGTGGCGGGAGCCGCCTGTCAATCGGCTGGTAATACCTCTCTTCGGTATCCCCGAAAAAGACTGCTGCAGGGTTAGTGCTGCAGATAAAAGGGGGGTCGGGTTTACCCGTTGGATCCTCACCCCCGGACTTATCACTATATTCTGGGTGTACTCGGGTAAGCGCCGTTCCTGGTTTTGGCCAGATGACCGGCACACTGCCCCCCTTGTTGGACCCCGTGGTGGGTGGAGGCACGCCAGGACGAAGTGGATACGCGTTTTTTGGGGACCCCAAAAGCGGCCACCCCGGGAAAAAAGGCCCGTTTTACCCCCCCAACATTGAAAAAATTTTCAACGACTGAGATTTTATTACTGTCACTTGAAAATAAGGGGAAAAGGGCTTCTAAATTCCCTTTTCGCAATACAAAAAGCCCTGATGGGAATGGGTTGGAAAACCCGGGGAATCCGAAAAACGATTACTTTCCCGGGATCTACCATTGAAACAAACTCTGCTCTTCAAACTAAGTCCTTTTTGTTTCCAAGTTTTTCCTAAATACCCCCGTTCCCAAAATTTTTACACAAAACATTAAACCCCTGCCGGGTGTCTTTTTCGGGAAACCCCGGGTTGAGCCCCCCCTGAAGCGGAAATCCTCGGGGGGTTTTTCCAACGGGGTTTTATTCGGGTAGAAGAATCACTATTAAAAAGACTCTACACATTTTCCCAACCCAAACACAAAATTTTTTAACCCTTTCAAACCCCAATACCCAACAAATAAAAAACCCGGTTACTTGAATTGTAAAATCCGTCCCACTTTTCCAAAACCCCTTTCCGCGCTGTTTAAAAATGGGGGTTTCCCTATTTCAAACTTTAACCGGGGGACAACTTATTTTTTTTCTAGATGTGCATCGGGACACCCCTAAGTTTACCCTGGCCCAAAAATGTAAAAACCCGCCCCCTTCCCATCAGTTTCCCAAAAATATCCCCTAAATGGAAAATAGAAAAACAAATACGGGGAAAAAAAACCAGAAAAAATTTTTTTTCCCAAAACACGTAAAAATAGTCCCATAAATTTTCCCCAAAACATAGCTCAAGCTACAAAAACCCCTCAATTTAACCACAAAAAACCCCAAACCGATAAAATATTCCCAAAAATAGTAGGGGCCCACCTTTAAAACTACTAAAACCCTTTTTAACATTTTGTTCCAAAAAACAATGCCTTCTAAAATTCCTACCCCGTTACCTCATCTACAACAACTCCCAAACACAACTCTTTCATTGCATCTCCTGCGGCTGTTACATCATCAGAATTCCCAAAACTGTTTTCCTTTTTAAAAGATACTACCCCCCCCCATCATCTGCTACTACCAACAACTCAAAGGGGGAAACCTTTTTTACCAAACCCCCTTACTACTACTACTACTTCCCCTAGCAATAGCCTAAATACTTCCGTTTCATCGTTATCAACTGAAAACCCCAGTTCTTACAATTCCCAATAAAATTTTTTACTCTTTTCAACTGATGTTCAATATCAGTTTCCCTATCAGAGTCTACAACTACTACATTTTCCCAAAAAAGAACATTTTGCTAACAAATTCAAAAGTAGAAGAAAAAAGCCCCAAAAAACAAAAAACCCGTAATAAAAAAAAAGGGGCCCACCCTAAACCCAGAAAGCCAGCCCCCCAAAAGGGATACTACTGATCCAGGACAATTGTCTATGACGTAGAGGAAAATGAGCCAGATCCTCTGGATAAATTCAAAAAATCAAAAAAAGTTTTTAAAAGATCCTCAAGCATATATACGCAAGGAAAAACCAACTCGATTCAGGACAAATAAAAACTAAATATAAAAATATATATATTTTTTAACTTTTTGCCTGACTTTGTTTTAAAAACTTAAAATGTTCCATTCCTTATTTTTTAATTGTTTTAAATTTTAAAATATGGTTTTGACTTGGTGGGGCAAAAACCCCACCAAATTTTAAAAAATTGGTTTTTACATTTTAATTTTTAAAAAATTATTTTTAATTGTTCTAACTTTCATTTTATTTTGTGCATGCAGGCATGCACATATATAAAAAAAAAAAAAAATTTTATATATGTCAGTGTATTTTAATAATTATTTTTTAAAATTTTTTAAAAATGTTTGGCGCAGTTCCAAAAATTTTCTTGCGCCATAAAAAAACCCCACATTCACTCACCACCACTCAGCGATAGGAAAAAAATGATAGTGAGTCCGTGAAGTACGGCGGATTTCCAACTGGGGAGATCCGGGAACGGTCTGAGTCCCGATCAACGATAGAAAAGCGATACTGAATCCGCGAATTGGGGCGGATTCTGAACCGGAGAAACTTTACGTAAGGGAACCGATTTGGAGGCCCCTCCCGCTAATGATTTGTGATATAGCTATACCTTAGACCGCGAAGTAAGGCGGATTTTGGAACTGTGGAAATTGTGAAGGAGCAACTGCGTGGTGGATTTAGAGCCAGTGAGTTCCCCCAGACTCAAGGTGAAATTACCGAGAGTGAATGTATAGGACTTTCCTCTAGAGCAGTGATTCCCAAAGTGGTCTACATAGACCCTCAGGGGCCCATCAGCGAAAAAATAATTTTGGGGTCTTTGAGGTGTAAATGGTGATACGATAGTGGCTTTTAATAAACCAGATTGTGACTTTAATTTTAAAAGGAAATTTAATCAAGTGGAAACCAGACTTACCTATTTAACAGATTAATTTACTAAATTGAATGAGGTTTGTTAATTTACAGTTACAAGACAACAGCATAAATTTTATCAAAACAAGGACCACATTTAAGCCTTTCTTGCCAGAATTAAACTAAAGGAATATAATAATGGACATCGCAAATTTTCCCAGTTTCTCAATTGTCGCAGACAATCTACCAGGAAAAAGACGTTTCAACCTACGCTCAACATTTAAATGTCCTTTTTTTTAAGATTTTGAAATTTTGTTTTTAAGAATGTTTTGACTTGTGTGATACCACAGTAGGCTATGAATTCATATGGTCACTGGAAAAAAAAAATGTCTGATTACAAGAATTGGGCACTACCGAAAATCTTAAAAGTTTAAAAACGGATGTCAATAATTTTGGCTTTAAAAAGATATACCTGTTACTTATTCTATATTACGGAATATCTTGAGAAAATTTTTAATTATTGTTTCGATTGAGAAGGAGTTACAGTGCGCTTGCCAATCTCCAAAACAAAAAAAGAAGAAAAGACGACGTTTTTTCCGAAGAGATATTTAGCGTTAAACCTGACAAGATTGATGTCAAAATGTTGAACATTTTTTATTGCATCCACTGATCCATCCCTCCCACTAAAAACATTTGTTTGTTGCTCAGGTATTTTATGTATTATTTAAATTTTAATTTAATTAACATGAGTTTTCTTAAATTTTAAACACTATACTTTATTACCGTTAAAAATTTTAATGTCTTAAAGGAAGTAGCTGTATACTTACTGTCAAAAACATATTTAAGTTGATGAATTTGCAAAAATTTAATATTAGTAAGTAGGGGTCTACCCCAAACCGAAAAACCTGTCAGGGGGTCTAGGAGGCAAAAAGGTTTGGGAATCTCTGCTCTAGAGTGTCAATTTAGGACATTATTTTATACGAGAGATATAAGGCATTGCAGCGCGAAAGAGACTCGAAATCTGTGGACCCTTTTGCTAATTAATTGTGATAGAATATTCTTTGATTTTTTCCCTGAGAAATAAATAGTTTATCCCAGAGCTGTGTGATGTCATTACAGTACGGTGTCCTCAGCGTTAACGCCTTCATCATTTTTCGGAATCTTTTCATTAATGGTGATTGCAACAATAATTTCTGCAGATAAAGGAATGCGAAACCTTGAACAGGTCTTCTCCTGGGGTTTTTTCCACCTGCAAAAATGTGGCCGAGGTTTCGGGACTACTGAAAATTTTTTTTGTTAGACTATTTGCTGATAAACTTTATTTAATTTGTGAGATGTCTACATGCAATGATCTTTTGCCAAAAAACTATCGAAGATAAATTTTCTTACTGTTATTCTTCTAGAGTAGAACTCTCTCTGTCGATACATTTAAGATTGCAGAGAAGTTGAGCAAAAAAAAATGAGATAACTTATAAGAATTTGTCCTTTTAAAAGAAGAATATTAATAATTGTAAATTTTTCTTGAATGGTTCTATTTTTCAATATTTTGGTAAATTAACGAAATTAATTTCTGGTAGTTATAATTATATAGGTTGTCAAATATTTTCCTTAAAACTTTATCTTGAGATAAAGATATTTAATAAACTATACTTTTTTTTACTTTGTAAACATTCTTTGCTATGCACGCTAAAAACAGAAATAAAAGTTAAAAATACCTTAAGTTAGTTGTAATGATTCGATTTATTGAGTATTTGAATTGGAGAAAGATTCCACTTTTGCTTGTGTAAAAAATATTTAATTTCATGAGAAATGAGTAAAATATTCTTTTTGTCAAGTAACCAAGTAAATAAATCGAGCAAATGCCATGCATGTCAAAAAAATATTTAAAATGCCAAATTCTTGGAAAGCACTCAAAATTCAAAGAGAAATGTGATCAATTCCCTCACGCACTGTCCCCCACCGAGTCTCGGCAATAAACCATCCCGAATTTAATAGTTGCCATAGAAACTCGCACGAACACTTTTAAAAGATTAATAAATACCCAACTCCGAATTTCAAAATCACACACGAGGTCGAAAATCATTACGTGCAAGTTTAAAATTCAGGCCTCGAAATACAAATCAAGTATTTAGAACGGCGAGATCCAGAGGGGGGGGGGGGGGGGGGGGGGGGGGGGGGGGGAGGGGGGGGATTCGGGAGGGGTCGGGGCGGGGGGGGGGGGTATGGGGGCTGGGGGC
>BMAV01027334.1:95339-107590 GCA_019973955.1 Trichonephila inaurata madagascariensis
GGAATACCTGCTGTAAAATTAACACGGACACCCCTAAAACTTCGATACTGGACATAATTCTTGGAACTCAGGAGTCCAGAACTCAACAAGTTTGATAGCCTTCTACCCCTCCGCGCATTAATCTGCAGCTTGGATTAAAACAGCTTGAGGTTTCTGAGGAATTTTATAGTCTGCTTCTCCGCATGAGTAAAGGAACAAAGCCAAACGATTTTACTAAAGACGTTACTTGCCAGACCCCTTGCCTCGCTCCAAGAATTTATTTGCGAGGACCGCGGACTGCCTTTCAGACGATTAAATATTTATTGCGCTGCACTTCCCAATTTTAGATTTATATTTCAGTTTGCGTTAATTTCTTTCCCGCGCACCCCTCTCTCTATCAAAGGAATCGGGAATGAATGTTAAAATTCGAGGGGGTTTAATCGAAGGATTTTGAATAGCTACACCTAGAATCTCTCAAAAGGGTATAATTTATGTTATCTTATAAATATCATCACATTCAATATTTTAAGCTTTTTACGTTTGGTGTAAAATATGCAAAATGTGACAAAGTAATTTATTTAATTAAGCAAATCTATTGAGTAAACGATTCCTGTATCATGACTTCAAAGATGACAAATATAAAAAAAAAAGGGAACATCTTTGAAGGCAAGGTTTTCAGTAAGGCATTAGAAATGAAAAATTCAATGCATTAAGGGGAGAATACACGAATCAAAATCAAAATTTACTTAATTAGGGTTGTTAGAAGTAAATTTACTCTAACAATACATTTTTGTAACGCTATTTTTATTTTTTTTTACACCGTAAAATCCGGCGTATAACGCACACCTATACTTTGAAGATGATTTTTTTTTAATTTTTAGGTACATTCGCGCGCGCGCGCGCCGTATAACACGCACCCCCTTTTTTACGAAGAAATCTGAAATATTAGTATACATTGCTGTTATGTTCTTAAGTCATTTATTCGAGGTATTAACCCAGGCATTTGAAAAAATAGTATACTTCTAGAACTGTAACTCTTTTAGTTCAAAAGGCAAGTCATTTCTTTTAAATAAACAGTGTTTCTATTCATACAGAAGTAAATTTATGTTTATGCTCATCTCTTTTGTAATTTTTAGAGGTATCTTTTTTATACCCGGCGTATAACGCGCACCCTTAATTTTCGACCTTATTTTTTGTGTTAAAAGTACGCGTTATACGCCGCATTTTACGGTATATATTTTTTTATTGAAGATAGATAAAATAATTCTCGTGCACCAAAAGTATCACACGAGGATTACAGAGCTAAAACAAAACGAAGTAAATAAAATTAAAAGTAAACAACAAAATAAAAAAAAAGTTACGAAATAGAGAAATAACAAAAACAAATAAGTTACTTAGATAAAAATGTATTACAAAATAAAAGAATTTACGAAACAAAACCAATGCAATGATATTACAAAAATAGAGGAATGAAAAATTTATAAAAAAGTTACAAAATCTAATCAATGAAGATGCAAAACAAAGTGAACGTAGCCTTACTTGAAACAAGTTGAGAAAAAAATGAAGAGGCCAATTGATTTTAAGGTATCCGACTACGTTCTCGGAACCATAATTTTGCAAAAGCATACAAACGTGTATTTTTTTTTAATATTTAGTGTCACTTAGATTAGAGAATAAACATATAAATTTCTTTTAAGAATATTATTATAATAAAAAATTATTTATATGCAATATATTGGCAAAAAATGAACTTAGAATTACTTATTTTCGGAACATTCTTACTTTATGAAAAATGCTTTCATAATAATATTTTGCTTTTATACAGATAAGATTTCTCCAGAGAGCCTGAACTAGGATGTTTGAAAAACTCACATTGTTTTCAGAGTTACTACCAATTGAAATAATTAACAGTGTTTCTTTGTTAAAATTTCTCCACTCTGATGTATTAAAATATAGATAAATCCAGTTTTAAGTTATATATTTTGAAACTTCTAGTTCATTCTCTGTACAGAGGTCAGCTATATAAAGGCAAACTATTATTATTATAGAAGCATTGTATATAGATCAGTATGTATCTATGTGGTCTATATTGACCCCCAGGTGTCTACGACAACCTGCAAGGGGTCCACGTCAGCGAAGAAATATGGGTTTCTATGAGGTGTGTGTGGGGGGAGGGTTTACAATAATGTCTCCATTAATCTTAAAATAAAATTTAATTAAATGGAAACCAGACTTACCTATTTAACAGATTTATTTACTAAGCTTAATAAAGTCCATTTGCATTTACAAGGCAACAGCATAAAATTTATTAAAGCAAGGACCATCATTTCAGCGTTTCTTGCCAGAATTAAACTAAAGGATTTTCCCAGATTCTCAATTTGTCACAGACAATCTACCAGGAAAACGACCTTTCAACCATTTTCGACATTTAAATGCCCTTCATTCACTTTTGAAACTAGGCTTCAGAATGCTTTGACTACGGTAATTACTATAGTAGACAATGAATTCATATGGTCCCATTGAAAAAAACCCCCATCAGATTGTAAGGGGAACCTAATCAGAATAAACACTAACGAAGACCTGAAAATAAAGTTTAGAAACAGATGTCAGCAATTTTGGTTTTAAAAAAAGCATATCTGTTATTTATCCAGAATTATGGAATATCTTGAGAATGTGTGTTTTTCATTGCTTTTCCTAGTGATTGAGTTTCAGCGTGTTCGCCAATTTCCAAAACAAACAAAAAGAAAGAAAGACTGCAGAACGCTAACCAAAAAGATTTAGGGTTAAACCTAACAAGACTGATGCCAAATGTGGACAATTTATTATTGAAGCACTAGATTTATCCCTCCCGTTAAAAGCATTTGTTTGTTGATCAGTTATTTTATGTAACAGTTAGTTTATGTATTAATTAAATTTTAATTTATAAACATGTGTTACATAAGTTTTAAATACTGTACTTCACTACAGTTAGAAATTTTATTTTTTTAAGTAAGTGGCTCTATATCAGCTGTCAAAAAAACATTTAAGTTGATAAATTTGCAAAAATTCAATATTAGGTAAGTAAAGGTATATTCCAAACCGAAATAACTGGCAGGGGTCTATGAGACAAAAAACTGGGAAACTCCGGTGTGAAGTCCTCCATTTGAAGTATGGAGAAGGAAGGGGGGTGATTCAGATGCCATCCTCGTCACTTGACCGAAGTTCAAAATGACAAGGTCCGTCGCCAATAGCCTTCGTGTAGCTTTGAAATTTGTTGGGATAATAGATTTTGTCGCTCCATATTCCATACAAAAATATTAACTGTAACTATTTGAAATGTGACATTTATAAACAATGAATGGTACTTACGTATGAGCGTCACCGCAGCCAGCAAAATTTTCACCACGTGAATCGCGCCATAATATAAAAATAACAGAGATTCGTATTTGTTTTATTTGAAGAAAAACGATTCCCAAGGCGCAGTTTTGGCTGAGGTGACGCTAATACGTAATTACTTAATGAATTTGTAAGCTGTACTATAGAGGTTTTAGACAGTATTTAATTACAATAGAGAAAAAAGTTTGAAAAAATAGTATTTATTTGGAAAGGCAGCGCATCTTTACATAAAAAAAAATTTCCCTTTTTATCCTTCCCACCCATTCCAAATGTGTAGTTAAAAATTTCGCCAACAATAAAACAAAATATGCCTTAGAGATTCTTCGTTTAAAATGCATAGATTAAATCTTTATAACCTCGTTTTGGAAAAATCCCATATTTGTTCACTCATAGCTTATGCATTAATATTTTGTTGATAACATCTACTTTGTTTCATATATAAAAGTGCGCGATAATAAAAGTGTATGCTTACAACGGCAAAAATGAAAAAGTAAAATGTACTTACATTCTTTTCACAAGCTCACGAAAGGATTTTTTAAAAATAATTATCATTAATCAGTTCACTGAAAATTTAATCCTTTCGTCATCATGATACGAAATCAATTTATATTATATTTAGATTCCCATCACATTTCTAATAATAAAGCGTACTGTTGTATTTAATACATTTCTTGAATAGCATATTACATGCAAAATGAACATTAAATTTTAAGACGAACTTTCGTATAAATTTACAACCGGTACCTTGAATAATCAATATACTCCTACCAGGCCCCTTTGACCCCTGTATTCTTTCGAAGAAACCACCCCTTCAACTGCAACCGCGATGAATTCACAAAGGAAAATGAATATTTGCGAATGATTAAAGTGGCGAGGAAAGGGTCAGCTATTCAAAGGAGGCAGACTTGAAAGGACTTGGCTGTACTGGACATCAGAATTGAACGCGAAATGAAATGAAATGAAATGAGATGGAGAGGGAGGTGGGGGGCTCGGAATAGAAAATTCGAGCTGTAGCCTTTGAACTTAAATCGCCGAAAATATATTCATGTGGTAACGGAAATAATTCGGGAATCTTTTCGTAGGCCTAAAAGGAGAAATGCTGTCTTTTGCCAAGATAACTATTTCCAATTTGAACTCTGATTGTAATACAGCACCTTCATATATTTCAGTGACTGTTCATTTCAGTGTTTTGTTTAAATATTCCCTCTTAAATGTATCTTTTCTATAATTTTTAATGAAAATAGTAACTGAATTGGTACTTCTATTGAATTAAAATACACGTATATAATTTAACTTAAGAATTTGTTGGACTATAAATCTAGACGAAATGCATTTAAAAAAAGAATTCAGATATATATAGCTAAAACATTGCACAAACTAAGATTTGTTTTAAACATCTTTTTAAGAAATTGAATCCAGATATTACATTCGTAGTTTTTTATTTTTAAAAATCTTAAGATTTGTGCGTGTATACTGAAAACACATTAAAAAAATGTATGAGAAATTCTTCTTAAACTATGCCATACGAATACCCTTAAGTCAGTGGCGCGCATAGGAATTTTTTAAGGAGGGTCCAAGGTCAAAAGTCCACCCTTCTCGTATCATGCTCCAGCACGGCGCCCGACATATTTTTTTGATTTCGTCGATTTTTTCGGGAACAAAAACCGCAAAAAATTATTAATTGAATAAATAATTAGTATTAATTAATAAAATTAATTATTAATAGCATACTTTTTAAAATTTTACGTACCATATGCACAAAATCATAATCAATAAAAAAAAACCAGCCAAGGGCTATTAGGGGAGGGGTGTTCGGACCCTACCATCGTCCTTGATATTTTTTTTCAATTAATTATAATTCTATGTATACAATACGTAAAATTTAATTAAGTACAGTCGGAACCCGATTTAACGAACATTTTTTTTTAACGAATTGTTCTTTCTCCGATTAAAATGGAGGCCTAAAACCCTTATTTAACGAATAATAAACCCCAAATTAACTAATTATTTCAGCAGCTGGAAAACTTATTTTTCTTAGTTTGTGCTAGAAAAAGTTATATATACAGTCGAACCTCTATATAACAAACTTCTATATTGCGAATTTTTCTATACAGCGAACTTTTTCTTGGAACCCTGAACATTTCACGATGTTCTTCGTAAAATAACCTCTCTATAGCGAAGTGCCTTTTCTATATAACGAACTTTCTCTTTTGTAATTCAATTTGTTGTTCACTCGTATCTTTAAAATATTTCTGAACGCGTTTCTAGTTATTCTCTCTTTAACAAAATCTTGAACTGGTTTTATTAGATCCTAACTCGCCGAGAGCAATAGAAATCTAGAAGTTTCATCCAAGAAGTGCAACCTTTAACCCCCTAACTGTCCACTTCACTAAAAACATCTTCGATATCCCCTTTCACACTCAGTTGTCCCGTGTCCCCGTGTTCTAGTTATAAAATAATGTATGTTTAATATTACTCTTGTATCTTTTAAATTAGAAAATATCCTTAAAATTCATTAATTTTTTTTAATATTGAAAATGCACAGTGTATTCTTCGACATTTTTTTTCCTTATTTTAATTGCAGTTTTTCCTTTCTTTCTTTCTTTTTTTTTTTTTTTTGATGTATAAGAAATATAAAATAAACACATATTAAAATTTCAAAAAATGTGTGAATAATTACTTTTTTTTTGAATAAATTGTTTTTATGAATTTAAAATTTGTTTTATGGGGTTTATAAAGTATATTGAAAGATGAACCTCTATATAACGAATGAATTTCATATAACGAACTTTTTCCCGGGATTTAGTGACTTCGTTATATAGAGGTCTGACTGTATATATATTTTCAAATGATATACATTTTTTGTCCGGAACAGAAAGACTTCTTCAAATTCGGCAAATTTCAAAGGAAAAGGATAAAGACCGTTATTAGACTTAACAGGTGCAGATAAGTGACGAGTGTAATCTGTCGTGTGAATCTTGAGTAGGGCAGAACATTCTCTTATATAATCCTAACCCACAGCACAAAAGATATTTTAAGATTTTAACGATTATGTACATTTAATGACGGACTGCCTATCTGTGCAGCTGAAGTTAAGGAAATTTTTGACTTGTCGTAGTCAATGAATAGCGATTGTAATGCAGAAATTGACAATGAAGCTCATATCAAAACTGTTGCATTTTTGGATGTTTTACGTTGATGAGAAAACTCTGAAAATATGTCTCTCTTATGCATCAGGATATAAATGATACAGTATTTTTTTCTCTGCATAGAATAGGATATGGAGAGAGATATGGACATTTTTTTTTGTGGTTTTTATATTTATTTAGTACATTTTAAGAAAATAATGCTAAAATTGAGAAGATAAGAATAAATCATTACTACTAAAATGGGAAAAAATTGGCAAAAAATTACATAAACGGGGCTCTTTACAAATAGTAAATGAGCTAATTCTCAATTTATCACTTTTGATGTATTGCTTTGCTATTCCTTTTTGAAATGATCGTCAGAGGATAAGAGATATTTTAATTTTTACTAAAACTAGAGCTCTTTATCTTGGTTATTATATAAAATTGCTTAAAAAAATAGTGATTGTATTCACATACGGGACTGTAAATTTTGTAAATTACAGTAAATTAAAATTGTACTAAGTTAAATAATTCGTTTATTAATTTTTTTATTTCGGCAGAAATTTCTTGAATTTAACAAGTGTTTTTAAATAAAATACCAGATACAATTTCCGGAATCTCTGATTAGACATGTATTATATTTCTTTGGTACATTTGTGTGAGATTCATAAGAAACGTTAGTGACGCATGCAAGGGGAAGGGCTGTTGGAGCTCCCCCCCCCTATAGATCAACAGATTTAAAGTTTTTATGATAGGAATTACACCTCGGTGATTTTATATTCGTGTTTCTTAGGGTGTAGCCCCTTTTCCCCATAAGAGGGTTCCGTACGTCATTGGAGGGCTGCGGTAGCCCAGTGGTCAAGGTATCTCATCCTGGCAGGCATGCCATGAGTTCGAGCCCAGTACCACTTAAGACCCGCCGTGTAGGGCAGCGATGCACGTTAAATCTGTCGAGAGCTGAAACGTCCTCCCGTTGGTGTGGTGTGGTAGTTAGGAGAGGGGGTGCCAGCTCAGGTGTCGTCCACGTCACTTGACCATGGTTCAAAATGACGAGGTCCGTTGCCAAAAGCCCTCGTGTAGCTGAACAGTGCGACATTAATATTCACTCACTCTCTCACTCCGTACGTCATTGACATTTATATTACACTTTATTTATAATTTTGGGAGAAAAAAAATTCACAGTGTACGGTTATCTATAGGAAATAACATCTTATAAAATTTTTGCAAAAAACTAGATTCTAAGGCTCATTCGTATAAAAATTGTCACTGAATTAACTTTTTCTAATTACAAAATACATACAAAACCCTACAAAATATTTAGGTAAATAATATCATAAATAATCATTGCAACAGAATCTTATTTAATTAAAATAACAAAAAGTTTTTTATGGTTTGAAATAATGATAAAAAATATTATAGCACAAATAATTTAATTTTGAGTTTTCACAAACTCCATTTCTTTAAATAGTTTAATAATGGTAGTTTTCAAGTTCGATAAACCATATTAAATGTTGAATTTATGGAAAAGGCATTTACTTTTGTTTTTATTTGAAGTATTGAAAAAAAAGTATTTATCGAACGAATAAGTTCCATATCCTCTCTTCACTAAAAAAATTCAATTTGAAAATTTAAGTAAATCAGAAAATATAATTTTAAATTATTTTCTGAATAACTATTTCAATTTTTAAATGGAACTTATTTGATTTACCAAATGTAAGTTATTCAATCTTCGTCTTATTTTACCAAAGTAAAATTTCAATTTATTCTATCAGTTTGATAATGTTTTTTTCATTAAATATTATATTTCTTTTTTTTATTTAAAATAAAGTCTCGATACATTTTCTGCATTTCAGGAAAAATTTTCCGACAGAAACAATCAGTTTTTGTAGTTCCTCATTCCAAAGAAAAAGTTTCTGATTATAGAGTAAGTATTTGCAACAAATTATGTTTTTCAACAAATTATCAAACAAGAAATTACAAATTATTTACTTGATTCAAATGAAACGTGTTTAAAAACATAATCTGTATTCGTATAATCTTAATTATTAAGGATAATGTATATTTATATTCATGCTTTTCAGAATGATTTTAATTTAATTTTTTATATTTCAGGAAATATTCTCTATATAAGTACTTTCCTGATTTATATTTGATTAAAAGTTCCTGATTGCACAGTAAGCGTTTTTCTTTTTATACTTGTGAAATTATGCTTCGAATATATAATCATCTGTTGTAAGAATTGTCTTATATTCGAATTCTTAACATCCTCTAGTTTTGATAAAATTGGGTAGTTTTTAGTCCCAATTTCTAAAAAATTCACTATCGTTAAAAATACCCCTACAATTTTTAATTAATTTTTCTGAATTTATTTTAGCTGCAAATATATTTTATTAAAAAAAATCATTTTCTTAAAAAAACCTTTTTTTTCTGGAAAATATTAATTTTATTTTGAATTTTAAATGAAATAAAACTGTTAAATCTAAATAAAAGTTGTTGTATTATTGTAAAAGCAAGTGTATTATTTAAGTATTGTATTATTGTGAGGTGTTGTAAATTTGTATAATTTTTTTAGCTCTCCTTTTATTTTACATTGAGTCAAAAATATTTTTATTTAAAATATTGAAAGAAATATTTGAGAGAATTCTAGAGCTTATTTCATCAAAATTATTTCATGTATACTTAAATACTATTGAGAGTGGATACTTTTGCTTAGAAGTTACTGATTTTGAATTTTCTCCTGTTTTCTCAGCGCAGATTAATTCGATATTATTTTTATGTATTTAAAATATTTTATTATGGATTCTTCCTTTTAACCATTAAGATTTTTATTGATTCATTTATTCTTACTTCATTGGGGTGTCATTTATAAAAGTCACATTTAAATCTTTGACACTGTGTGTTAAGCATGGCATAAAATTTATTTATATCCATATGTGTGATGTGTTCACTTTTCAGAGTTAATAAGATATTATACTTTTCATCTTTTACTCGTTTATTAATGCTTAAAATAATCCTTATTAATTAGATATATAGACTATTGAATAAAAAATATAATAAAGGTTTTGCTTACCTTGCCATCTCTAGATAAGTCTTCTATTGGACTATGATTCGGCTATCAGAATATCCTCCAGCAAGAGGTTCCTTTGACCTCAGTATCACTTCTATACTGCCGATATCAGACATTCATCTGTATTTCCCCCCATTTTTCCTATTTATTACACTGGGCTATTTCCCCTTTCATTCACTACACTTCTATTAAAATATTATTACTTATTTGTGCACAACCGGTTTCTTCTCAAAGCGAGGTTCTCGTATCAAACGATGAGTATCTTTTAGAAACACAAGCCTTTTTACACACCCGCTTTGCTAAGTATTACATGGCGTTATAAAACTATATATTTTTAGGTTATTGTCATATAATTTCTAGCATTAGACTTTCTATTATATTGAAAAGTTTTCTTACAGTCTTTTTTGAATAAATAAGGACAAGACTCAGATTTCCAAAACAGAAGCGTATTCGTCATTACCACTCCTGTAGCCTTTTAGAAGTCAATTCCCTGAAACATTATTTTTAGCGGATCAATAAAAGAAACGTGCTTGCCAAATATCAAGCCTGTAGGTTTAAACTGTTATTTTTTAATCTATAGTTCTCCCACAATCCACCTTGGTAATCGACATGCGTAGAACATTTTCTTTGCGGATCTATACTTAGAAGAAATATGTTTATCAAATTTATAGTCTGTAAAAATCTAATAAATAAAAAAAAACGAAAGTCGATTTCCATAAAACCTGTTCTTAGAGTATTTCTACTCAACAGAAGGTACATGTTTGCCTGATTTCAAGTTTGTAAGCTTAATAATTCAAAAACAGGAAATTTTCCTTCATAACGTTCCCGTAAAACCCCGTTTTGAGTCGAATTTTCAAAATCAGTGGATCTTTTCTCACCAAAATGAGCATGCCTGCCAAATTTCAAGCCTGTAGGTCTCATAATTTTGGAGCTCTCGTGATGAGGGAATGAGTCACTTTTTTCTTATGTATAAAGATTTTGTTCACAAATCATTTGATTTCAAATGTTTTGATGATTTTCTAATAGTAAATCCCTTTTTGTCCATTTTTTTCTCCTTTCCATTCTTGAGACAAGTAATATAAAACAAATTCTTTTAAGTCAATTCCTACTTTGAATGGATGAATATAAAGCATTTTATCAACAATTGAAAATTTGAATAAGATATGTAGGTAGAAAGTGAACTAATTGTAGGAATTGAAAGAAGAACATGATTTGTCTGCATTGTTGTAACTATGTACACCCGATTTGACTGAAAAAAAGGTTTTCGACGCCAACTTTTGTCTTTGTTTTAACAGTTACATTGTTACAATAATAGAGACGAATCTAAGTTGGCGTCAAAAACTGGTAATTAATTTAATTACATTTAATTAATATTTTAAAAAACTATTAACATCAAGTGTCATTCCCTACAAGTTAAAAAAAAATTATTTGAACTTGATTGGATGAATAGAAAGTATTTTATTAACGATTGAAAATGTGAACAAGATAAATAAATATATAAATATATAGAGAGAGTGTGAGCTAATAGTAGGAATTGAAAAATGACGCAGATATCTGTTCTCTTCACTCGTCCAAATAAAAAAAAAGTATACATTTTAAGCAAATGTTTATTGAGTTCTGGGATGAAATGTTGAGTTAATATGAAATGAATTTCTAACCTTCCGACTCTGTTTCCACCACATTCACTAACATTTTTTCCACTCATTTAAATTAGTATCATTGTCAATATTCTCTTCTCTGCTTCCTCTACCCATCTTGCTCCCGTTAAAAAGACATCAGAACATTGAGACATCTCCAGAGGTAAGAGGGAAGTGAGGGGTTGGGGGAAAGGGGGCTAATTAACATTAATTACTGTTATTTGCCAGCTCCAGTATCAAACGTGAAGACTCTTCATCGCTTCCTTACAATTAGTTCCACAGCTCAATTTTTTACTCCGATTTCTTTTCGGCAGCAGTTTGGGGGTTTTATTTTGCTTTAATTATTACCTTTTTTTTCGTAAAGGGGTGTCGTTTGGCGTGGAGAAAGTACGCGTGATGTTCGATGGATTCGCGATTAAGGGGATGTATGAAATGTGTCTAAAGTGGTTGGTTTGTTTTCCTCGAAGGATTTGTAATAAAAAAATATTATAGATTTGTATTTTTGTATCTGGGAGTAGAATTTTAGGTATTGATGATTTTGTAGTAAATTATTTTTTGGGGGAAATAAAACTGATATTGTGTATAATACATCTTAATTTTTTTTTTTTTTTAAATTCGAATAGTACTTAAACTTGTATTTCTTTTGTAGATAATGTTTATTTTTATTAAAATTTAATTTCTATAAAACTCACTTTATAAAAATGAAATATGATTGCCTAAATTATGTTTTTTTTAGAAAGCATTAGAATGTTTGTTAATTTATTTTCAATTTATTTATTTTTTTTAGTTTGCCTTTTCTAACGCTTTAAATATGCAAAATTATATGATGAATATAGTAAAAGTACAAGTATGAAGTACGCGTTATATATAAAAATATTGTCATTAATGCTTTCCGATATACAAACTAAACATCAGATCAATGTGTTAAATGAATATTTTAAGAATTTTAAAGTTATATGATCTTTTTTTTTTTTAATAAGAAAGCATGTTATTATTTTTTTTAAGTTACGATGATCAGTTTGTAGGGTTAATTCTAGGTTTTAAAATCAGCAAAAGGAAAAGGTT
>BMAV01027334.1:107690-123323 GCA_019973955.1 Trichonephila inaurata madagascariensis
CAAAGATTACCCCTTAACGCTTACATCTACATACTTTTTAGAACGTACCCCCCCCCCCCCCCGCCATAAGAGAGATCCGTGTAAGCCACTGTGTAGAGGCGTCTTAATTCGGTTACAAGAGAAACGAAGCTTAAAATATAATCAAACTACCACAGCGCAGAAGTAATTTTTCATTTAGATGGACGATTTCTGCCTATTAGGAAAATTGATTAAATCGTTTTGTAGTCAATAACTAATATTCAAATAAAAAAAGGTCTCTACACAAAAAACTAATTCACTAGTATTTTCTTTTTAAAAATTTTTCAAAGTGAATGATATGCTTACACTTGCAAAGGAAATAATTTTTTTTAACTCTTTTTATGGAATATATATATTTAAATTATTCAATTAACTTAATAAAAGTGGCTAACATAAAATTTCTATTTTTGATGAACACGTTTTTTAAATAATATTTCTGAAAATCTGAATGATCCTGATTAAAGAATAAATATTAAAATATACTAGGAACAATTTTCTTAAGTTCTTCCAAAAAATTGCATTTTTTTTTCTATAAAAAAAAAATAGCTTTTATCACATTCAGTGTAATAAAGTTTCATTTGTATTTACTGCATTATATTGACTAATGAAGAATTGTACATAAATTAGTTTGATTGTGTTAAAGATTTTTGTAACACTTTTGTGTGCGTGTGTGTTTCATTTTATTTATTTTTTATAATTTTGAAACAATACTTTTTTTGAAGACTTATACTTAACTGATTGCCATTATTACTGCTATTGATTAATTAATTACTTTACTAGTCTTATTTAAACATAAATAACAGATGTATAATAAAAGTTTCGGAAATTGCTTACCGGTCATTAGAATATTCAATACATCATGGCCTGATAAGATTAAATATTCCTTATCATTGGTTAAACATGTGTCTGATAATGCCTTTTTAAGTGTTTTTTAAGCGAAGTTAAATTTTTTTTATTCAAAGTGAGAAAATTTTCAAAATATTCTTTTTTTAAAAAAATTAAAAAGTTTCTTAAAATTTAAAGTTTTTTTACTTAAATTTCAGTTCTCGTTGCTTTATTTGTAGATTTTTCTATTGTTATTTTTGTTAATGTAAAACACCAATTATTTGTTACTCATTGGAGAAAAACATAGTCTTGCTTTACGTATTTGAAACTGCTAATTAACGCTTACAAGTACTTTTTTAAAACATATCTAAATTTTCGTGGAACAATTAGAAAATTTGTTGATGAAGGTGCTGGTACACAGAGCACTGAGGTTTCTTAACTCTTGACTTCCCTCCATGAGAGTCTCGATGGCGGCCGAGTGGTCAGAATCACAAACTCATGGCCAGCATCGCTTCACTCAGATCATTGGCTTTAGTCCTGGAGGCATTGCAGTCTCACTATGTAGAGCAGTTGTGATGTACACTTTTACATCAGTTTTACACGAGGCAACTTCATGCCAGTCAACTCGTTTCCTCTAACCACTCTTTTAATGCGAAGAGGGGAAAGATTTCCTTTCGCACGTGGAAAGGACTCATCGATATAATTATCGAGTCCAGAGAAGCAATTCAAAGCGTTTTCCATGTTCAATACGGGCTGCGGTAGCCCAGTGGTCAAGGCATCGGATCATGGCATGTCATGAGTTCGAGCCCAGTACCACTAAAGACATGCCGTGTAGGGCAGCGATGCACGTTAAATCTGTCGAGAGCTGAAACATCCTCTCGTTGGTGTGGTGTGGTAGTTAGGAGAGGGGGTGCCAGCTCAGGTGTCGCCCACGTCACTTGACCATGGTTCAAAATTATGTGGTCGGTCGCCAAAAGCCCTCGTGTAGCTGAACAGTGCGACGTTAATATTCACTCACTCCATGTTCAATACACAAGTAGCCACGTAAGACCATGGATTATTTTAGTTGTGTCAATTAGAGCAGTGGTCTCCAACCCCCGGTCCGTGGATCAAATACTACCGGTCCACACAAGAAACATTAAATTATTTCCATTTAATTTACTGTGGTATATTTTTCTTGGGTTTGGGGCTGCTTTTCTTATGAAAATCACTTTACATTCCTTGTTAAATCCCTTCATATTCATTTTTGGTGCAGCTGTATGTTATTCTGAAGACACGTTTATATATATATATATATAAATACTATTAAAATAAAATTATTAAATCAAAACAATCTAAAATATAAACAATCAACGTCCTCCCTTTCAGTGGGCCGCGGTAAAATTATCCAACATTCACTGGTCCGAGGCGATAAAAAGATTGGGGAGCACTGAACTAGAGGGAAGAGGAAAGTAGTTTTGGAGTGCTTGAGGTAGTGGCACAGCAGGAAGGGCCCTTTGACCACGCTCGAAGGGTTCAAGCGATTTCTGCTTAAAACTAGCTGCCAACTCCTCAGCTATGTGCGGCGCAAGTTGACTCATGTGAAACAGCCCCGAAAGTCCTCACACTGGCGTAGTGAGGATGTTAAGAGAGTGTGATGCCAACTCGGCTGTCCCCCCACGTCACTTGACCTCATTTCAACGTTATGAGGTCCATCGTCAATGGGTGACGTGAAGAGGGTGACATTAGTAATAACCAACCCTCCGTGAGCACCGTTTCAATGAACTAAACTCAGTGGCGCAACTGGCCATTGGTGAGCCAAACCCCACTGTGCCTCTCTCAGTTTCAGGGACCATTGACACGAAGGTCAGGTGATCACTCTATTGCGAAACCCTCAGTGTTTAGTCCCCAAGCAAGCTTGGTATTCATTTATCGACCCACTGAAGGGATGAAAGGCTTCGACCTTGTACAGCCCGAGGTTTGAATCCAGGACCTGTGGCTTGGAAGCGTGATCTCATTTCTATTACATAATGGAATAACAATGCCTCATATCGGGATTTTGATTGAAGTACTGGGGTATCTCTTCCTCCAGACATCCACACCACGCTTCATCAGAGCTTTGAGTTGTGAAGGAATTAAACTCATTATATCATTCGAAGCATTTTGGAAGGGATTAAGAGTATATTTAAGATGATATATAACGCAACACGAGGGCTATCGGAGAAGGACCCAGTAATTTTTAGCTGCGGTTAAAAGAAGAGGATGACACCTGTGCTGGCAATGCCCTCTCCTAACTACCACACCCCACCAATGGGAGAGAACTGCGGTAGCCCAGTGGTCAAGGTATCGGATCATGGCAGGCATGTCATGAGTTCGAGCCCAGTACCATTAAAGACCCACCGTGTAGGGCAGCGATGCACGTTAAATCTGTCGAGAGCTCAAACGTCCTCCCGTTGGTGTGGTGTGGTAGTTAGGAGAGAGGGGTACCAGCTCACAGGTGTCGTAGACCTCACTTGACCATGGTTCAAAATTACGTGGTCCGTCGCCAAAAGCCCTCGTGTAGCTGAACAGTGCGACGTTAATATTCACTCACTCACTCACCCACCAATGGCAGGACTTTGAGCTTTGACAGATTTAATGTGCATCAATAAGCTCCTCTATATATATATACGCGGTGGGTCTTTAGTGGCACCAGGACATGAAAACATGACAGGCTGACTACGCGTTCGTGACCATGACCACTAGGCTACTGAGGCCACAAGAATTTTGGGGGAATAGGACCCATAGGTTAAAAAAATCCATTCTGCTTTTAAACCTTAAAATTTCTCTCTCTCTTTATACAATTTTTTTTAAAATTAAGCCATACGAGTAAATGTTCATTTCAAATAAATTCCAAGTGTGCTTGTTCAGTCTTTGTGTAGCCTTCCTTATATTTAGCTCTATAATGTACAATCAATGACACTTAAGTTAATGTTTGGCAATTTTACTTTTAAAATTCTCATAATCCAGTTTTATAAACTAAAATAGAATTAAATAACAAAAATTTAACCATAAGCATTGCATTAAACCTTTATTTATGCTAGTGTAGTTTGTATACAACCCCCGGTGTCGATGTTTTGTTTTGTGGGAGAAAAAAACTTTCAGGAGCTAAAATCGTTTGCTAAACGTAGAATTTGCGTAAGAAGCAAATCCAAAGAACTCTTTAGCCCTATTGCCCCTCCTTTCATGCCCGAACGGAAGACGCGGGATAATTAATGTTGATTAAGAAAATTAACTTTTCAATGTCAGTCCTGGAACGTAATAATTAGTCTCCGAGATCTGTAATTATTTGGCTTAATTGCAGGAGTGAGATCCCGCCAACGCTTGATTAGCAAGACGCCAAATACTTAATTGTATGTATCACGGTAGATTTTTTTTATATGCGCTTGGATTCTGCTAGAAATTATTTTTTTCGACAACATTTTAGGTTTTTTTCCACTGTAACAGTATTAAATCTTGTAAAATCACGCCCATTCAAACCTGATGTTTAAATTTATAAGCATGCGGTGTAATTTTTGCTGTAAAATACAATAAACAAGTGTTTTGAGCAGCTAATTTTTAGCCATTTTTTTAAAAAATAATGCAGGAAGTTGATAATTATGTACTTGTTTAAAGAAAGTTAAGTTTTCGTAAGGTTTTTTTTTTCTCTTTTGCCTTGTAAAACGACTATTGTGCATTTTTTTTTGTGTGTGTGGTTTTCCGTCATATTTTAAGGATTTCTTTAAGAACATTTTTAGAGGATGACTTAATAAGCGACAAGAATTTAATAAAAAGTATGTTTAGAAGTAATTATTTAGGAAACGTTGCAGAAAAAAAAAGCCCTCTTTTTGATTATGAAAAGGAAATCTTTATTTAAAAAATGGAAGGAAGCGTTCTTAAGATTTTGATCTTTTTATGTAGTGGTGCAGCCATTAAAACTACAAAGCACAGGAAAACTGGGAAGTTTTCAGTTCCTGTGCATGGATTTTTTCGAATATAGAAACAATTAATAACATTTAATCATTTTTTTTTCCGTCCACAAAAACTGCTTTGTTCCGAATTTCGTGAAGAAACTTTAATGGATAGTTTAAGCAAATTCGCTCAACACTCCTTTTTTAGTCTTTTTTGGATATATAAAATCTTGATACTTTTCCTCCCCTTTCATATCTTTCAAAAAGTTCACTTATATTTAATTATAAATTAAAAATATTGATGTTTTATACATTGTAAAAACCATTTTTAATCATACAAGTTCTTTTTTTAATTTATAAGTCCTGTTCTATGCAAATCTAACCCTGAAGAACTTTGTTTTAAAACTCAGGAAATTTTATGTTTTTTTATTGTTTGTATCCTAAAATTTCAAAAAGAGGCAAAGCCTTTATTATTTTAATTAGTTTTAAGGACTGGCGTAGCTATTCTGAACTGGGCCCTGAATCAAAATTCCTCGGGGCCTTCTTTTGAGGGCCCTTGACATTTTATGATTTTTTTTTTTACGCTTCTTTGTGGCCCCTGAAGCTAGGGGGTAGGGACGTGTTATTAATAGGGCTGATACGATGGTAGCTCCGCCTCAGATTTTAAGTAAAAATATCTAAAAATGTGATTGTTCGCAATAATCGTATGGTCATTACTGTTAGTTCGCGGCCGACATTGTTGAGTGGTGAGTTCTATTTTGGTGATACTCAAGCCAACGTACCAATATGATTCAGAGTGCCATACAGTGGAGGCCATGGTAGCCGAGTGGTATAGGTATCGGATCGTGGCTTGCCTTGTCACGAGTTCCATTCCAGTACCACTAAAGACCCGCCGAGTAGGGCAGCGATGCACGTTAAATCTGTCGAGAGCTGAAACGTCCTCCCGTTGGTGTGGTGTGGTAGTTAGAAGAGGGGGTGCCAGCTCAGGTGTCGTTCACGTCACTTGACCATGGTTCAAAATGACGTGGTCCGTCGCCAAAAGCCCTCGTGTAGCTGAACAGTGCGACGTTAATATTCAATCAATCAATCAGCCGTATAGTGGAAAATATTTCAAACGATTCGATTTCCTCTGCAATGCATGCATAAATGCCAAGAATACAGATTTGGAGTTTTATTATAAATTAGTTACGCATCCTATAAGGATTTTTATTACTATAAAAACAAACAACAAAAATATGACTTCATTCAATGTTAATAAAAAATTAAAATAATTTATGTATTGTGTATCTTTTAAACATATTTATTATAAAATATGTTCTTGTTCCTGCACCACTCAGCTTCATATTACAATATTAAGAATATAGTTTGTAACTTTCAATTTGACCCATGATTCTGAATGTTCAGTGGTTAAGCAATTCCTTTTCAAACACAATATTTTTCATAACAAATGATTTTTTCTCAATAGATATATAGAACCAAAAGTAGAAAGCACAGAGTACAACAATTTTCCTCAAGCAATTAAATCTCTCTAGCAATAACATTCAACATTTAAAATAGCTAAGGAATTTTATCGTTAGAGCTATCTTCAAGATTTTTACGTTATTCCATACATTTTGCTTTCTATAATTCTGAGGGTTTCAACCCTTTGTCTACCGACGGTACTTATAAGTACCACTCACTTTAAAATTACATAGAATGACCATTTTTACGAATAATCTGACGATACTTAGCAGAAATATTCTTTTCAATCCACTCTTACGAGATATATGGCAGCACGGGTTCTACGATGATTATTTTAGAGGAGAAGGCGAATAGCTTTATAGCGGAAATTGCGTTTTCAGCGCATTGTGAAGATGGTCATTTTGTTCCGAAAAAATAGTTAATGTCAAAATGTAAGCCTATTATTATTTTTTTTTTGTATGTAAATGAAGACCTTAGAAAACGATTTGACTATTTATTTTAAGTGAACAGTGCATATAATTAATTTTACAGTTGATTATCTTTAATTAATTAGCTCTAACAGGTTAAATTCCCCAAAGTTGAGTATTTTGCTTATGTTAATTTTTCATCCCTTAATTTTCAATGTAGTGATTCAAAAAAAAAAAAATATTGCATGAAAAAAAACTGCAGTAAATCATAATGGGTTAAATCAATAAATTTAATTTAAAATTATCAATTTCCATTTATTTAAAAAATGACAAATTTATAGAATGGTGTAGAGTGCCATTCAGAATTGTACTACGGGCCAAATCTGGCACGCGTGCCATAGGATGCCGACGTCTGTTCAAGACCGTGTTGAGGAGCCGCTGCGAGTTAAATCTGTCGAAGCTTATGTCCTCCTGTTTGTGTATCTTATAAGTTTAGAGAGTGGGACGCCAGCTCAGGTTACGTCCTCGTTATTTGATCATGGTTCGTCCCACCAATAGCTCTCGTGTTTAACTGTACGACCTTAATAAACTCATAAAGTTTTGCCATTTTCACACTCTTAACATTGCTATTGTTTATCAAGAATTAAAAGATATTTTATAGTTTGAATTTGTTACCCTAAGGCATGCTTGCTAATAACACTATAAAGTTATTACAGATAATACCACATCTTCCATAAGCTGTCGAAGGGAAATATTTGAAAATATTTTTATTTTTAATCTTATCTCTGCCCTAAAATATATATATAATCTTCCTTATCAAAAAGTTGTTTGTATATTTAGTTCGGAAACAGGGAACCGAGTCGAGTTGATAAACTTGTGTACCAACAAGTAAACTTAAGAACCGGAAGCTTGAAGTAGCTTAAGAACTGTTTACAAATCTTGATGATATTAATCTCTGATAGCTATTCCATACTTGTGATAAGAAATGATGTAATATAGTAATATGCTATTAAATATTTATGAACTTACAGGCATGTATAAGGTAAGATTTCTCCCCATTTGTTTTTGAATTTATGATAGTTCCATATTTTTGTTCTCTGTAAAAATAGTCCTTATGTTGCTTCGAAATGTGATGTTAATAAAATAATCAACCCACCATCTAAACTAAGCAAAACATTATATGGTTTAATTCGATGAAGTGAAAAATATGATAGAAAAATAAACAGTTTGAATTCTGAGCAATTTGTAACTTTAAAGAACATAGCTAACGAAACTTATATTTACAGAAGATAATATTTTTAGCATTTCTTTCTTTTCATTTTTTGCCTAAATTCCTTTTTTCTGTTTTTATGCAAAGATGTAGTAGTAGGATAGATAAACCATCTGAAACATTGTTCTTAATTAAGGTGGAGAAAAAAACTTGTCTTGTTAAGAAATAACCTTTATCACAAACCTCTATCATTGGATTTTTAAAGATCCCTATTAAAGGGATTATTTCAGCAATATGCTGATTTCAGCGTACAATCCAATCAGTTAAACTTGTAATAAATGCTCAATTTGTTGCAAGTTTTTAGGTATTGTTACATAGTTCCGGGATCGAGGATTTTATGCAAAACAATCACAGAGAAAATAAACAGTTCTTCAATAGCGATGTGAATTTATTATCAAATATCCAGTCCTTTAAATACAGGATTCCGCAGCAAAATTCACAGAGTAAATTTCCGATGGTCTTTACACCTTCAACAGCAATCAAACACAATTATCCATGTTTACAATACACGTATGTAAAAGATTATTCACAAGCACAGCCGAACTAATCGCTAGTCAAAACAATGCTCACTATTCGCTGATTGAAATCAGAATGACCCTCGTTCCGGCGAGCATCTCTATTTATAGGCGCGGCAGAAACTTCCAGAAATATAACCGCTCGTGTCATAGAACGTGACGTTAGTGGACCGCTCCACAAATTTCTAGAAGAATCCAGAGGGTTCCGAACTCACCAACATGGTCGCCAATGACGCCAAAATAGTCGCCAAATTGGCCACCAACTTGGTCACCAAAAAGGATGTCAACTTGGCTCAACCGCCAAGATTTCACCAAGTTCTCATTTAATCGCCATTATAACGTAAAGGGTAGCATTGCTTGTGAATAGTACAACTTTAACATAAAATAAATATACATAGAGTAATATAAATGCATTAAACATCCAAATACAAATTATTTACACTATTTACACAAAATTCGTAACAGTGTTTATTATCTCTTAATATTAACACACAGGTTACGTTTGATAACATGAAATTAATAAACACCTGTTTTTACCCTTATCATTTTTTCCCCTTAATTTGTTGATACCGTGTGTCTTATGTTTTAAAATCAAAATGCTAAAATCTTTCTTCCCAATGCTAAAAATATGCAAACTTTTAGGATTCTTTAGTTTAATATAAGTTATTTCATACTTCATTTTGATCCTTAAACTTCTTATTTACACAGAAATAATAACAACTTTTTCTGAACTTCTCAAGCAAAAAATAATGTCTTGGTCATTTTGAATAACTTTTAGCTTTGGGTAAATTTCATAACAAATTTTATCAATTCTTTCTATTTTTACCAAGAGAGGGATATCGACTACACAGTCCCGGTTTAAGTTCATTTCAGGCTCTGGGTGCAGATCTACAGGCCCCCTTGGCAATGGCAGATCGAAATTTATAACCAAAGATCTGGTTAAGTTCAGCTTCTTCGGACCCCAAGCGCCCAGTCGATAAACTGGCACTGCCACTACAGTGTTTTTTTTTTTTTTTTTTTTTGAGAAAATCAGCCTAAATTTTTTTAAGCCTAAATTATTCACGGCATTTTTTTTAAAAAATGAATCTTTATTTTGGAGGTGGGGAGGGGGGAGAAGAATGATTCTCAAAAGAGCTCCCGCAGTTTTATGCCCTTTTCGGGGAATATCATGCCCCTCTTGTTGAAAAAATATAATGAGAAATATTTTCAACTCGTTGAGATGTTTGAATATTATGAGATATATATTTTTTCTTACCTCAAAACCACAAGAAAAGGAACTTAATACTTTTGTTGTTGTTACTAATGCCACCTGATTGGCAAAGGCCATATCAAGGCCCACGAAATTTGGCAAGGGGGGGGGGGTAAGGGGCGCCTGGCGTTAACCGTTGCTTTGAGCACCATACAGGTGACAGAATGATTTAGCTCGGTTTCACCCCAATTTTAAGGGAGAACACCTTGGGGTTGGTCAGGGGCCTCCTGCCTCTCTTTCCCTTCCGTCAACCTCACACGAGAGAACCTGAGGTTCGACAGCTATTTTAAGTACCCCCAAGCCGCGAAGGCACTATACTTTTACAAACATCCATGTCTTCTCCGGGATTCGAACCCAGGCAAAGCAGTCAGTGTCGCTAACAAGTACACCGGATGGGGGACAGGAATTTAATATTGAAAGCTACGTTCAAACATGGTTACTTTTCAACATAATTGCCATGAAGATTCAGGTACTTGTCATATCCGTGGATGAGATTTGCGATACCCTCTTCGAAGTGTAAGGAGATTTTGGTGATATACGATGAATTTGAATGTTTCGAACTTCCTCAGTGGCTTGGAAGTCTTGACCTCCTGACCAATTCTTCAGTTCAAGAAAAACTTTAAAATCGCGTGGTGATAAGTCTGAGCTGTACGCCGGGTGATCGAACATGTCTCAATCTCCAGAAACTGTTGAATTACAAAAACTTTGTGGCAGCAAGCAGTCATAAATGCGGACAGCTCTTGAAGTGAATTTTCTTTATTAATTTTGAATTTAACTCGAAGAAAGCAAATGACAGCACAGATCAAGCTGTAGATGTATTTTTGATTGGTTGGTTAAACTGCTGATTTGGATGTTGGGAGGAGAGAAACTGCTTCTCTTAATTCCTCCCTCTCCCTTACAATTTTTATTCCCACCTTTTTGCTTAATGTTTTTTTTTTCCCCTTTTTGAGAAAAATTTGATAAAGTTATGTGTTTTTATTTGTTGAAAACGTACGGAAGGTATGTATTAATGAAAGATTACCTACAAATCTCAAGATTATTATTATTTTTTCAATTTTATAAATCTTTGCACACAGAGTCAAAGTGAAAGCTTAACGACTATGGTTTATTCGAAAATGGTACAACTCATCTTTGAAGTACCTTAATTTCATTTCATTTCACTAAAATCAACGAGTAAATTTTAAGAAAAACTCGTCGAGCCGAATGATCTCAACACCTTTAATTCAACGAACATATGAAACTGGTTAAATTTAGAATCCACGTCATAAAAGTTAATCTGAACAAGCAGACTTATCAAAACTATCGAGACGTAACAGACTCGAGTTAATCCACATCTCACACACACAGAAATAAAATTAATTACATCCTAAAAAAGCATAAGAAACCAAGGCACACCAATTCAATAAGGATTATCGGATAAATTGCCAGAAGAATATTGGTAATTCCAATGATTCCATTTAAGCGAATTTTTTCTTTTTTTTATATCCCCACCCATACGCGCGAATCTGATTCCGTTTCCATTATCAGGTGAGGTCATCGAATAGATTTAATCCTTATTTCTATTGTATTAGGCATAAAAGTTTAATGTTACTAAATTAATTACCCCAGGGGACAGTATTCGCTATTTCATTCTTAATGGCTTCTTTAACTACGTTTCCTCTTAAGCTTTTAATCCCGAAACCTAGAAATTATTTCGTCAGACCTGCTAATTTATGCTCCCCTACCCAGCGGTGCCCTTTTTTTTCTCCTTCTCTGTCCCTAAAAAAAATAATTTTTTTTTCGAATATTTTTTTAAGTATTTGTTTTAAGTACTACTTCGTGCAAGTTGTGTGTTTTCTTAGGCCTTTATTAATGTTCTTTTTTGTTGTTGTTCGTTTATTTTTTTATGAACTAGTGCTGTGTGCTTCGAATAGAAAAGAAATTAAGTGAGAGGGGGTGAAAAATATTAGGTTTTACTGTCTCATTTGTTCTGAATGCAATGACCCCCGTGGGAGCCTTAGGAGGAGTTGGGAGTTTGAGGGGAAAAAATCGTTTGGTGAATCTTAATGTTGCCTTCATTTCATTTCTTGAGATTTTTTCTTAAGTATATATGACATTAGAAATTCATGGTGTTTTTTAAATTGTTATTCAGAGTTTAACGACCTTTATGTAATATATTATTTCGCTTCATTTTTTTTTCTGATATTAAACATCGAATACAATGAAACTTCTGACTAAATGGAAATAGTTTATAAAATTGAGTTCATAGGTTAAAATAATCTATTTATTGTAAAACAATCAAAAAAAATTGTGGAATATTAACCCTTTTGAACATGGAACTTAAGATTTTAACCGCGTTATAAACTCGTCTCTCAACTCAAACTCTTCTCGTATGAAACACACACACGAACACACAATTCGTAGTAAAAAAAAAGGAGGATATTGACTTATATTTATGTTGCCAAATGCCACACACACAAAAAACAATACTTTCCAAGTACTATTACGCTAAAGAGTTAACACACATTAAAGCTATTTTAATATAACATATAGTGCCAATTTATCTATTGGGCGCTTGGGGTCCAGGGGCCCAGATAAGCTGGACTTACACAGATTTTCTGGTTATAAATTTCAATCAGCCAGTGCCAAGGGGGTTACTAGATCTTCTGTGCCCCGGGCCCGAAATGAACTTCAATCGGCACTGATAACATATTAGTCATTACTCTTTACCCGTCTTTTTTTTTTCAGTAGTGAGATAATATTTACTAAATCACACACACAACAGAATAAGTTGGACTTAGAGAATAAGTTTTATATATTTCATATATATTGTTCTTTTTTATACACAGAAACCTATTAATATAATCTGTAGAGTATATGGAATCTTGAGTTTGGAAATGTGACCACAATATCTGAGTGATCTCGAGCTTGCATCGACGTTCTCTTTGTAGTGACGAATTCGAATTCTGGCCCATTAAAGTTCCGATGTGTAGAGGGATTGCGCGTAACGTTTGTTGAGTCCTCCAAGCTGTAACATTTGTGCTGTGGGAAAATTTGGTGAGGGTATGCTGGCTTAGGTATCGTTTTTATTAATTAACCGTGGATAAAAATTACAATATCCATTACCAATACCCCTAGTATTGCCTCGAAGAGGCACGTTAATAAAAAATCGATCTATCAAAGCCATTAAAAAACTGTCGTGTAGAGGGGAGCTAATGCAGATTAATCTTGTCGGAGCTCAAAGTAGATTTTGGCGTAGTGTGATGTGTTAAGTCCCTTTACTGCCACAAGCAGTGGTGCACACAAGGGGGGGGGGAAGCGTCGGGTCCAGACCCCCTCAAAGCCCTTGATTTTTTTTCCGATTGATTATAATACTATGTATATAGTACGTAAAATTTAATAAGTATTTGTTACTAATAATTAAGTATATTAATTAATTCACAATTATTTATTCAATAATTAATTTTTTATCGTTCCCCCCTAAAAATTGACGAAATCAAAAGAATATGTTGGGCGGCGTATTGTAGCATAATACGAGAATGGTGGACTTCAGACCCTGGCCCCCTCCTTGAAAAATTTCTACATGTGCGCTAATGGCCACGAGTCTATATACATAAACCTCCCTCAGCTGGAGCTTTAACTGTCCCTTGCGTATATATACATTTTGTGCCGAAGTACGAACCTTTGCATTGCTCTGCAATCCGTAAAACTGTTCTGAATGCTTTGGAATGCGATACAATGACTCTGACGGTGTGTGAAAGTTTTACTTATTTCAGAAAAGGATTTACATATTTGGTTTTTTTTTCCTTTTCTGCCAATACACCGCAGGGCTACAAGTGCCTCTGTGAAAAACAGTGGCAATGGGGACAGTGGCGTAGCTAGCTATCCAAAGGTCCTGGTGCAAAATAAATAAATAAAAAACGAGGGTCATGTCTTGGTTGGATTTTATGAAGTAAAAAAAAAAGTAAATATATATTATTATTTTAAATATACAAAGCTGCTTTAACATCAGCCCTTTATCATGCTCTGCAGAACATAAGGAAGCAAAGCTGAATACTATTTACATGCATGTGCATGAGTTTTCTGGTGTGAACTTAAGTGATTACCCAGGTTTGATTTGACACGTGATAGACAAGAAATGATACAAAAAATATGCATGAAAATATAATGCATTATTATTATAATTCTTTTTTAAAGAAACACTTGCGAAAGAACAGAGGAGGGGGGACAAAATTAAATCAGTGTATTGCAGATACCGAGTAGATTGCGAAATACTGAAACTGGAAAATAGCTTATTATGAATCATATTGTTATTAAAAATAAAATGTCCCAAGAAGAAATGGCTTCCTCTGTAGGTTTTTTTAATATTCATTTATTTTCGAGTAACAGAAAAATGGAAAAATAATGTAAACTTTTTAATAAGTAAAGATCGCAACACTATACAAACAAAGGAAAGGATTTAGTGGAATTCCATATAAGCTCGAAATTATTTTTAACTGAGTTGTTCTGAAAACAGTTAGGTTGCAACCTTTTATATTTATATCTTAAATGCGGCAGAAATTATTACAAATTTCTTTTTGCTTGATGGTCAGGGTCCGAGGGCCCCCCTGAGCTCCAGGGCCCTTGTGCATGGTACAGGCCTAGCCTATTGGTAGCTACGCCACTGAATGGGAATAACGCTACTGATGGGGAGCGAATAGCGTAACTTGTTTTTTGGCAGTTAAGGGGTTAACCGAGTGAGGTGTTATCACTGATAGAAAACTCGTCACTTCACCTAGGTCCAAATTATGAGGAATGTTGCCGATATTTTTCGTGTTGTTTTGAAAGTGTGATATGAATGAACAGTCAATGAACCAGGAAATAAACGTGGGTTTGCTGGAAGCAATTGAACGTATAAAACAGTGTAAAATCGTAACTCTCTTCTTGGAAAATTCTCAAAATTAATGAAACTAATTTCGCGTGTTACCTTCTGTACGAGGTCAAATACGATTTAATACAGCGATATTCAACCTTTGGTCCGCACGTGGCCCGGTCATGCTAATAAAGTCAATTATTTAAGAACAATGTATTAAAAATTTAGCGAGGAATTCATCAATCCCATTTATCAATTTTGCTATCGATGTGGTGCTGGTAGGAATTGCAGGATAACTTTTTTTCTTTTTGTTACTCTAACGGTTAGTTTTAACAAATAACAGTGGAATAGCGACCATTTTATGGGTGAAACTACTTTTTAATTAACCCTCATGCGTTCCAAGCGAAAATTATCTAAAGTATATTTGTTACTTCGAGACGATTGGAATCTTGACTGTTTCGTAGGGGAGAAAAAAAAAAAACCATGGATCAACAACTTGTTTAATTTGTCGTGAAAATGCTATATCTTAAAAATATAATTTTTCTCGTCACTGTACCAATAAGCACAAATCTTTCAATGCCTCTTCTCCTTTTTTTTGTTTTAGGATTTTTTTTCAAAACGAGATAATTTAGTTTTCTTAAATTTTTTGCAACAGTTACAAAATATTTGGGGGTGGGGGGACTTAGAATATATTAGATGAAGAAATCGAAATAATCCCATAACAGGATAAAAAATGCAAAAAACCTGTTTTGTGAGTTGAGTTTCATGGAGTTTAATATGGTTATAAAATGAAATTCAAAATATTAATAATTAGATCAATTTCTGTCTTTTAAATGTCCTTGATCCTATAGTACCCCTCTCCCCATTAATCCACATGTGACGGCCCGCATGAAGCAGATGCCAAATGTATGTGGCCCAATTGAAAAAAAGGTTGAGTACAGCCAGTAGCGCACACAGGAATTTTTCAAGGGTCCAGGGTCGAAGTCCACCATTCTTGAATCATTCTCCTTTTGATTTTGTCGATTTTGGGGAACAAAAAACAGTAAAAAACTAACTATTGAATAAATAATTAGCATTAACTAATAAAATTAATCATTAATAACAAATAATTAATTAAATTTTACGTACTATATACTTAGAATTATAATC
>BMAV01027334.1:133323-153211 GCA_019973955.1 Trichonephila inaurata madagascariensis
CCACCGTTAATGGTTTTTCTTTTAGAGATATTTTTCCCTTTTTTTTTTTCATAGTAGCGGTGTTTTCTGCAATTTGGGGTATTGGGGGTTGTTGTAGAAAAACGACATATGTAGCGAATTTGCGACTGCAATTAACTACAAAGCAGACGAAACACAATATTCTCATTTCTTTTGTTGTACGTTCTGTTAGGGTCAAATTAGATTTTATTGAAGTTTTTTTCCTTGTTTGTTTTTCTTTAACATCTGTTAATTTTTTTTATTTGTTTTTTTTTCTGTGGTGGAAAAAGTGCAATAAAATGTTTCTCTTTTTATTTTAAAGTGGATGTTTAATTACATATTAGTGTTTCCGAAACGTTTAAAACTTGGAAGAATTATAGTTTTGTTTAGGCGTGCATTTGATGGATTTAAGAAAAGACGATAATTTTCGTTGGAATAAGGTTTCGCAAAGGGGAAGAAAATGTAAATAAAATAAAATTAAACATGATATTAATATTTTTTCTACTTTTTAGATACGTAAATAAAAAAAAAATCTAATATAATTTCCAAGAGGGAAAAAAGTCTGGTTTTACGTGTGCGATGATGTAAAAAATGCATTAGAGCGTTTAAACTCATTCGCAAAGTTTTTCCCATAAAAAAAACCCAATTTTTTTTTTTGTTGCACTTAGCATTTTATTTCTCAAATTAATATAAAAGCATTTTTTTCCGCTCATTTAATTCAATACTGGCTTCTCAAGTATTTCTTCTATTAAGAAAACGGTTGTTTTCACATTATCATACTTCTTTCCGAAACAGTGTGGCAAAACAATCATAGAAAGTTTAGAAAATCTTTTATTTGCAAGTACTTTTCATTTTGATATTATATCTTTTTGATTGCTTGAACAATTGAGGGAAAAAATTGTTTAAAATGATAGATTATTGCAGTTTGACTTAAATATCCTCTTTCACAGTGTAATAATAACTCTAATTTCAATAATACGCAGTTTGATGAACATATTTGATGAGCAATTAAATTTTATCACTTTTACTTCATTTTTATTGGGCGTATTAATTAATGAATTAGCCATATTACCTTCATTTTCCTACTTAGACGATTGGATCTCTGCTGGTTTAAAAATGTATTCCAAGTTTAGATGATATTAAAAATGCAAATAATTTATCAGCAATGGGTCACGGATAACTTCTAGAATTTATAGAAAAAAATAATGTTAATAGTTATGGACCTTTTTTCGGGAATTTATCGAAAAAATTTATTGTAGTTCTCGATGTTGACTTAGACTATATGGTCATCTAAAACTAACAATTAGTTAGTCGTAAGATGTTATTATTTTAAAAAAGAGACCCTTTGAAAAAAAACGTTTTTATTAAAATATATAAAATGTTTCCGATAATTTATGCCTCTGGGAAATTTTTTTTATTCAAATAGAGCAAGACATGCAAACCTCTCCCTTCGAAATCAAAATTTATTCTGCCCGAAAACCACAGTGATTACGAGTACTTACAGAAAGCAAGGGGAAGGGCGTCGGTTTCATACAGTAGACACAATAGAGAAAAGTTTTGTTTCACCTTTGTTTGGAAAGATGGAATAATTTTTTCAAATATGTATTACAGTACTATATAGTGTGTTTGTTATAATTTTTCCAACAGTTTCATCACACATAGTTTCCTATAATTTTTTTCTCTTTACATTTTACAATTTATACTTACATTTATAAACTTTAAATTTCGTGATAAAAAAATTTGTTGCTTTTGCATTTTTATTTGTTAGGACATTTCACCTGTTGAGCAATTTTTATTCAAACTTATAAGTTTAATCAGCCAATAGCTCGCATTTTTAAAGCGTTTCAATTAAGGTTTTTATGGTGCTAGTTTAAACAATTTTTTACTTGTCCCCCCAAAAGACTCGGGAATATTCAAAGGACTGTTTGTAAACTCATGGCTAGTGTTATTTCCTGTTGAGTCCTGAGTCGAGTTCGATTCCTGGTTCTACTAAAGACCTATCTTGTGTAACGAGGCTCTCGCACACATTAAATCTGAAACTCAAGTTTTCACGTGGCCGCGGTAGCCAAATGGTCAAGATGTCCGATCGTGGCTGCCGTGTCATGAGTTCGAGCCCAGTACCACTAGGTAAGCGATGCACGTTAAATCTGTCGAAAGCTCAAATATCCTCCCGTTTGTGTGGTAGTTAGGAAAAGGGGGTGCCAGCTCCGGTGTCGTATTCATCTCTTGACCATGGCTCAAAATGAAGAGGTCCATCACCAAAAAGTCCTCTCTCTCGTGTAGCTTAATAGTGCGATTTTAATACTCACTCAGTCAAAGTTTTCACGATGGTGTAGCGTGGAAGTTTGAAGGATGTGGTGCCTGTACTGGTGTCGTCTTCCTTACTTGACCGAAGTCCACAGCTTCATTATAACTTCGAAAGTGTCTTAATAAACACAATGGCGAAATATGCGTTCCATCGTTAAATCAGTAGTAAATTTATGTTGTAATCTTTTAAAATTGTGTGATTGAAAAACTGAATAAGTGAAAGATAGAAACATTTCAATTAATTCATTGATTGATATTGAGAATTTTATTAACGTCACACAAAAAAGCAACACATGTACTATTGGTGACGAACCTTCATAATGCTGTGTGTTGTTGTTCCTCATGCCACCTGTCTGACATAGTCGGATCGAGGTCCACGAAGTTCATCGTGGCAATGGGCTAGAAGTACGCCTGTCGTTGGCTTTTAGCCTTGAGCACCATACAGGTGACAGTACGATTTAGCTTGGAGAAATTCCCGAAAGAACAATAGATAGTGACACCAACTATCTCCATCTCCACAATTTAGGCATGAAACTGAATTGGAGGGAAATTTTCTCCAGTTTCCTGCACTTGTAATTCAGCCCACAAGACTTTCGGACCCTCTGATTTAACGAGCACGTCCTCCGCGTGTACTCGGAAGGTATTTGGCGGTACGGGCATCGAATCCAGGCCTTCCGGTCCGAAGTCCGGTGCTCTAGCCACTAGGCTACCCACGGCCCCAATAATGGGCCCCCACGGTAATAATGCTGTACTTTGGTCAAGTGACGAGGACAGCACCTAAGCTGCCGCCACATCAACGGGAAAACATTCATCCTCCACAGATTTAATGCGTATCCGTCTCCTTTATACTGCAGTTCTTCAGTGGATCAGGACTCGAACCCGGGATACTCCGGCCATGATTATAAACACTAGGCTACCACGGTCACTCAACCAATTCATTCATCAAGAAAATACAATCTATTTCTTGCTGAGAATAATCAGCAAACAATCTAAATAAACAATTTAATCATCTTGTTTTCATCATTAAAAAAAAAGAAAAAGACACAAGCCTCCTTTTTTAGAAGCAACAGTCGAACAAATTGCGAAGCTAACTCTCAATCTGTCCTAACTGTCTGATCCATAAATCGACTCTGTTTACATTCCCTCTAAGCCCGCCGGTCATAATTTGCGAGGCCAATTAAGGTTTCGGAAAAGTGGCAACATTTATCATCTTCGTACAATTAAGCGCCGCCTGGTGGATAGTGTTGCCGATAATAATTAGGCTCTTTTGGGCAATTGACAGAATTAAATGTCTTGGAAACCTACTCTGAATGGTCTTCCCGGAGTCCTGTTTCGCCATTGTGCCCGGCTCTGGTTGAATTCCGACCGTTGCCATTCCATGGGTGTTAAAGTGTACATGCAAATGAGGGATGGACGTGACGATTTTAGTCCATATTTAGGCGAAAGTTATGACAGTTTGGGAGGGTAATTAGCAGCCTAGGAGGGGAGGTTTGCATTACGTGATGGCAGACAGTTTCCGTTACTCTTCGCATTTAATTATGAAGAGGAGAGATGGATTTTCATTGTTCTGTGTTTTCAGATTTGAATTTCGTAGTGTACGGTGGCAATTAACAAAATATAGAATGACCGAGCATTGAATGATAGATTTGGGAAGATTGATTAATTGATGGGAGTTTAGCTTCGATGATTTTGATCTCTCTACATTTAGTGGCAATTCAAAAGGATAATAATTACTTTTGATTGCAAGATTTACTTTAGAACTCATAGGCACATGAAACTTTAAGACATTAATAATTAAAAAGAATGTTTTATGTAAATCTTTCCAAATACCAATTTAAGCCATTAAAGGCTGTGTTATAAGGATGTATACAGGAGTTTACTGTGGCGTACAGCAGGGCCGACTCTAGCAGTTTTGCTACCCCGGTGCCGCCCCTATCACCAAAGCAAAAAATTATAATTAAAAAAAAAGATAAGTTGTTCACATAGATACACACCTATAAAACGAATAATTATTGCGAACAAAAAAAGCAGCTTAACAATATATATATATATATATACATTTATTTTAAGTCTTAAAAAATACAAAATAATTCGAAATTCGAACCCGTTATTTCAAACAAGTAAAATGTAAGAGAAAAGAAATAGCGTGTTTGAGCAGGCTAATTTGTTTGAAGAAAATGGTAAAAAATCTAATTAATCAGGCTAATTTGTTTGAAAAATGGAATCACAGGCGTTAAATTTAACTTACAGTAATTACACTTAAGACTAAAATAAAATATCCCCTCCTGTGACTCTCTATCTACTGAAAACTCTTATTACCCTTGCCCCCTTTAGGATAGTTGACACCGGAAATCGTATGGGTAAAAGAAATATCCGTTGTGACCCCACTCTTGGATGAGGAGAAATTTACTATTGAGCAATGTGTAAACATATCAAATTTCATGATTTAATACAGGGTTGTCCAATCCAAATGACCTTGCGGGCCACTTCGGAAAAACATTATAATCTCGTGGGCCGCATATAAAAATATGTACCTTTATATCAGATTTCGAAACAAAAAAGCTTTTATTGGAGTGAAAATTTAAAACGAAATGAATTATTATTATTGTCTTCATTATTTTTCATGTATACTGACATAGATAATATAATAATGTTTATATAATATAATAATGCAATGATTAAATAATGTTTAAAATATTACAGTTGCCATTTTTTTGAAAATTACGGAGTTCCTTTTGAATTGATCTTTCGTTTGATTGTGCTGTCATTCTCAAACGATTAAGTATACATTGCCTTTTATCTTAACCGTCCTGAATAATTTTTTAAAACTTTAAAAAACATCTCTGACTGCCCCTCTTGCTTTTCTGGGCACTCCAATCAGAAAAGGAGAAGGAGAAATGAAAGTCGCACGCACAGAGAATTATGCACCACACATAGTAAAGGATATGCATAATGCAATTCGGAATTTATTAAAAATGTAATTTATTATAGTTAAATCAAATGTAACTGTTTGATAAAATATAAATCTATGTTAATCTAAAGGACGTTTCTATTATCAAAAATGATTTATTTTAAAACAAGAACAGTTAACAGGTAAATACATTGTAGACCCTTAAATAAATTTCAAAATGAAAAAGCTTTAAAAACCTGATATTTAAAATTTTTTTAAAAAGAGTCGGTGGGCCGCAACTTACGTACTGGCGGGCCGCGTGTTGGACACCCTTGATTTAAGATATACTCCTACCTCGAACCCTTCAAGTTTTAATGTAAAAGAAAACCGACATTAAACATGCGGCGTACAAATTAAGGAAATAAGATATGTTAAATGAAATACAAAATTCACCCACAATAATATTTCAGAAAATGTATAAACTTTTTTGTAATATAAAAAAAAAAAGAATATTTTTCAATTTTGATCCAAATGCCGCCCTTAAAATTTGCCGCCCCGGGCAGGGGTTCAGTTTGTCCGGCCCTAGAACCACCCCTGCGTACAGCCACCGTGTAGAGGGGACAGATGCATGTTAAATCGGTCGAACTCAATGTTTTCTCATTAGTGTAGTGTGGCAGTTAGGAGAAGGGGGAGAGCCAGCTCAAATACTGTCCTTGTCCCAACCGGTGTTCGGAAATACGAGATCCATGGACTATAGTCTTGTATTGCTTTATCTCTCTTACAGTAGTACATACAAGGGTAGGGTTTGAGGTTTTAACTCCCATAGTCCCCTTAGACCCACAAACTAATTTTTGAACTAAAGATTATGCGTCGGCGCTTTCGTCAACATATTTTTTTTAGGATGTACCTCCCCCTCTTCCCCATAAGGCAAGTCTGTAAGCGCTACTGAGGATTCAATCAGATTGATAAGGTTGATTTTTGGAACTGATGAATAGAGTGGCTTACATATAACGAGTGTTAACGCATGCTGTACAAGCTTAATTTAACTGATTACAACTTTTATTTAATTACTATAATTTGAAATATACTGGCTCGGGTGGAATAATTTGTTTGGTAAAATAAAAAACCTTTAGGGGCTGACAAATTCAAAACTTTATAATGTGTTATAACAACAGATATTTATCAAGTGTCAACCAAGGCAGGCTTGTTGTTCTAATTCAAATGCCTTAGGATGGACGTGGTTGCTGAGTTGCCAAAAGGACACGAACTTATATCCGGTTTGGTATATGTTGAGTTGCTAACCTGAGTCTTGGTACCACTAAAGTGATGTGGAAGTGTGGGGAGTTGTATGCCAACTCGAGTGTTGTCCTCATCACTTGATCGCGGTTTAAGTTTACGAGGTCCGAGTCACCCTAATAGCGCTGTCATATATGCAATTCCTTTTTTTATAAAATTTTTTTGTTGAAACTTATCTGTAAATTTCTGTAAGAAAAATGCTCAGTTAAGACGGATTGCGGGGGATGGTTATTTCCAGGGTGATGAGGGGTTGTAGAACTTGTTATCTGACATTTATATTTTTCTTTAACGACTTATTAAGCACAATCAATTAATCAATCAATCAAATGCACTGGAAATGAACTCAAACTGGTGTTATTTGTGTCTTACATATTTTATTTGTCAAATTGGCTATTGGAATTTCATTTGCCAACAGAAAATATCACTATTGGATGAAAATGAGTTTTCTTAATTGAAGAAGGAAAAAGAAAATGTTTGATATCTTGAGAGTTGTAGTAAAAGGATGAAAGGAAGATGAGTTATTAGTGATTCAAAGATGCAAAAGTAACTTTAAATTATTAAATAAGATAGACTTTGCTTCAAATTTGAGAATAATTATATCAAAGACAGTAGGATGAATGAAATTGTATTTTCTAATGCATTTTTAATTTGCATATAAGTATGTATGTATGTATGTATGCATTTCTAAAGATTAAAACAGAATATAATAAAATATTTTTTATCTTAAAATCATCGAAAATTCGGTTTAGCTATTTGCTTGCTTGTTTTAAAAGGAAAAAAATTATAAAATGAAAATTAATAAAAAGGTAATGCTGAGACAGATTAAGAAAATTCACGAGATCCTTATTTAGAATTTTAGTCAAATTAAATTTACCACTCTGCGTTTTTGGCGAGTTTTGATTTTGATTTTTAAACGTGAATGATAATCTTAATCAATAATTGCATAATTTTAATGTGTAGTACTATACAAATTCCTTTTTAAACCGATAATCATTAAATTACTGAATACTAAAAGGGGAAAAAATATTTTGTTTTTCCCTTCAAGGTTTTTTTTTTCCTTTCTTATTCGACGAATTGAGAAATAACTAGGTTTAAAAAGACACGCATACAAACGCGGCCAAATCTGTAAAACTGTTTCTGCTGCTTGTAAATGTTATTAGCTGGATAAAAAATATCTAGCGATTCTAAATATTTTTTTTGTATAGAATCTTTAGTACAGAAGTTTGTAAAACGTTTTTTCGTTACGATGTTTAATGAATATTGAAATTAGATTGCAACAAATAATACTTATATTTAATATATTAAACTAATTAAAAACAAATTTGTTTTAAGTACCAAAATGCAAAAGGATTTTTTTTCTCCCTGCGAAGATTTCTCACTCCACGATATGAGATATACGTGTGAGAGGATATTTGACAATATTGAATATTTGAGAATATCGAACAATAAATAACAAACGTAACTAAATCTACACCACCGTTGTTGGTGCTTATATACATTCTCAGCAAAATTTTAAATTGTTCTGAAAACACTTTTTCTTATAGGATTATTATAATATACTAATAAGAGAGAGAGAGAGAGAATGTTTTAAAATATTTTTCTACTGTGTTTTTTTATAGAGTATTTAAATTATTTTACATGAAATTAAAATATTCTTTATATTTTATTTAAACTGCAATAATTTTAATTTTGGAGATAACTCAAAAATATATATTAGTATTTCCCAAATATTTCTTGTTTAACAGAATTAGAAAAAAGAAAAAAGCTTCCAAACCAAATCAATTTATTAAGCAAGTATCACAGATAAAAACATTTAAGATCTGGAGGAAAGACGATTCTTTTAATATTTTTAACCAGGAGCCGAGCACGCAAGGTTAAGATGTAGAAAGAAAATAAAGTAAACATTTTTTTTTATCAATAAAAAGTAATATCTTAAAGGAATTTCATTCCTCCAAATATATATAAAAAAAAAAGGTAATTCAAACGTTCGTGAAAAATCATAATGAACGATTGTCCACAGAAAAAAGATCGAGTTTCGAACCAGTGATTACTCGCCTAAATGATATTTTTCATCTTTTCTTCTTCTCGAAGTGCAATTCTTCTATCGCATGGTGCAGATGGTTGTTTTCACAGCGCTTATTGATAAATCTACTTTCTTTTTAAAGAAATTATCTCTCTTCCCTCTCAAAAACCTCTTCTCTAATTTCTCAACATAGCAATTGGGGATACTTTTACATGTTAGACACACTAATTCGATTGTGTACCTCTGAAAAGACAGAACAAACCGCCACAATTCCAATTCCACCCCTCAACAAAACATTCGTTCTAATTGGGAAGCGGGCGATTATATTGAAGTTTGGAAATTTCTGCGAATTGCTACTCCTTCTATTATTTGTAATGAAGGCACATTTAGTACATTTGCTCTGGCTGGCCATTGGCGTAAATTTCCCATCTATTCAAAGATATCCCCTCTTTTATCATGTTCTTAATTCATTCTATATTTGTAAATCAACTCTTTCTCTCTTGACCCCCTCCCCCTTACGAATGAGTTGGGTGTAATGAGAAACATAAAATGAGTTTTTCTTTGTCGTTTTAATTTGAAGGCATCATCGTATCTTTGATGGCTAGTGGGCATTGTAATTTCTTGTATTTCATTAATTTCGGTTGGAATAGCATCGCTTTTGAGTTTATTATCTCGTTAATAACCTACTCGAATTTTAGAGGAAAACATTCATTTCTTGCCCTTCCCTATTCCACCCTCTCAACTCTAGATTGCACTCTAACCCCCCTCCCCCCTCTATATCCCGATCAAATTTGTCTCCCTTTGTAAAGAGGTGGGAAAAGGTATCTCCGTGATTTCTAATTTGGATGGGTTCCTTTTTGGAAGCGGGTCTCCATTTGGCGAAGTTTATCGCCGTTTCGTGTATCAGAAAAAGCAATTCATTTTTGTTTTACTTGACTGTTTTGTGTGTGATGCTTTGAAGAGTCCCTTTATCTGTATTTATATAAAGTAATAACTGCAACGTTTGAAGATAAACATCCCACAAGATACACTCAGAACTATTATTTTGAAAAAGCATATATTTTTTTTACCCCGTTATCTAGTGTCTGGTAAGTAATGGTCTACCCCCAGGGGACTCTTCCTTGTCATTTAGTCGACCTAAATCTGAAGGAGGGAAAGATGGATGATCAAGAATATAAACATAATAAATCTAATTTATTATTATCATCAAAGATAATATTCTAGAACAAGCAATCTATAAAGGAACCTTTGGAGCGCCAACCTTATGTGAACAAGCGTACGAAATCCGAATATCTTGACTTTAATTAATCCTATTTTAACAATCCTAAATTCACTAATTTATTCTAGTAGCTAAAAGCCGTCCTTTAGTCACGCGGCGTAATTCTAATTCTTACCGTATCAGCACAGTTTTCAGCGACTCCGCCCCTGTTCCTTCTAATCCACGATTATTAAACTTTAACTACATATACACTAGCTAATTTGAATCTTATGGTTTCTTCTTGTGAGGGATGGCTGTGAAATAACGCGATTGCTGGCCCAAAGATTCCCCAAGAGAATTATTAGTTAAAAGTCATGTTAAGCCCCGTTACAGAGTATACATTTGAAATTGTTTTAAGAACATTATTCCTTGATTCCTCAGTGGCTCGACAGTCCAGGGTGGGCCTTGGCCTTCTCAAGAAGCCTTTTACAGACCAACCTTCTTCCTGCTAGTGTTCTCCAATTTTTAATTCTCAAAACTAATAGATCTTTTTCCAGGCCATCAATCCATCTTAGGTTTGGCTTGCTTTTTCTGCGTTTGCCAATTCGTTGGGAATTGAAGACATTTTTACTGTTGCGGTCTTCGTCCATTCCGACAACATGGCCTGCCCCTTTAAGTCGTTGTATTTTGATGAAGTTAACGATGTCAGATTCTTTATATGAGTGATTAAGCTCGAAATTTGATCTTCGACAAATGTCATTTTCTTGAATTCCTCCAAAAATAAATCTTAAAATCTTCCTTTCGCGTAGACACTTGTCGTGTTCTCATCTGTTCGAGACGTGGACCAAAAAAAACATTATGACAACAATAAAAAATATTTGAATGCAATTTTTTGGAAAAAGATAAAGAACGACAAATTTTCAAAACATTCTCCTTTTATGGAAAAGGTTTCTAAAACAATATTTTAGCTAAATATATAGTTGGGACTTCTATACAGACCCTGAACTAGGATTTTTGAGAAATTCACATTAATTTCAGAGTTTCTATCAATCGAAATTATAACCAGTGTTTTCTGTTAGACTTGTAACGTCCTAGCCATATAAGTGATGACACTTGGTTGGTATTTTGAAGGTTTATTTTCAAGAACACAGGACACAGTTCACAGACACAAATAATTTGTACTCTATTTACACGTTTTAAGTAAAAGTCATTAATATTCCGAGTTATGACATACGAAGAGAAATAATCCCTTACGCTCACTGATGGAGCTAAAAATACAATCACTCTTGTCGAGAGGAAATCACACACTGTCCAAATCTACACTACGCTCACTGGCGGAGCCCACAAAGCGACCGCTCTCGTCGAGGGGTAAACACTGACTAACGCTGGATTGGCACTCGCGCATGCGCAGTGCTTCGGATCAGTCCGCGTTGCTACCTAGAGTTTTAGAAGGGGTCTAGAGTTCGTTACAGACTTCTCTTCTCTGATGTATTAAAATATGAATAAATCCAATTCTGAATTACATATTTTAAAAATCCTAGTTCAAGTTTATAGAGAAGTCTTAATAATATTTTGCATATATATATAACTGTTATAAAACTATTTTCCAAAGAAGGTGAATATTTTGAAAATGCCATTTTTTCTTCGTATTTTCCCCTGAAATTTCACTTAAATAATTTTTTTATTATAATAAAATTTTTCATCCAAAATTGCTTGAAGAATATTAAGTCAACTGACACTAGAAAAAAAGTTCTTCTTATAAATGCTTTTTCAAAATCATGGTTCCAAATGTAGTCATATTAAACTAATGATATAATTTGGGATATTTAACTAGGAATATCTGTTTTAAGAAGTATACCCCATAAGTCGCTACTTTTCCATACGTGGGGATGGAGTGTTGCTCATCCGTAAGAATAAGAACTTGAAATAAAATCAGTCAGAAAAGTTAAATAGTTTTGTGTAAAAGTTAGAGCTCCCCCTTTCAAATCTACAGTTTTTTCTTTCATGTTAAGATGTATTTTTCAAAAATTAAAAAGAAAATAATTAGTTCATTAAAAATTCAAATTACTGCGTGTTAGAAATTTCTAAGTAAATGATATTTCAAGGAATGGGTAAAGGACTGTTTGGGGGGGCCCCCCCCCCCCCCAAGATATATCTTAATCCATTTGTATCAGACAGTTATTTTTCATGAATTCAAAATTTACATCCTTTACGGAGACTTGGTACCCTTTGAACAACTTTATTTATTTATGCATTTAAAAATTATATTTCAGCATTTTATATAATGTTTCTATTCCAGAAAATGATGCGAGAGGAAATTTTTTACATATTATTCACACAATTTTAAAAATTTAAATTTTTTGAAGAAAATTTTAAAATTTTACTCCTTTTGTAAAAATTAATTTTTTGACCTGAAATTTTTTTGTAATGTTCTTATATAGATGTTCTAAACAACTTTGGGGATCTATTTTACAATGACTTAATTCGTTTTCGAGAAAAAAAAAAATAAAATGTTGATATGATTGCTAAAAATCAACAAAAAAAACCAATATCTCTTACATTTTACTATTTTTTTTTTTAAAAAAAAGTATTCAGTTTACAGCAAAAAGGATCCCTAATTTTATTACATGCTTTTTTTTAACACGCAGGAAAAAAATTCTTGTGATTGGTAAATAATTGTGGAAGGAGTAGCATTTTGAATGCACTAATGTTTCGAAAAACACACAAACTGAGAAAAACCACTTTAAAGTTTATAATCCTGAACAAATAATTATAATAAGCTTAATTGAACTTAAAATACCACTTTAAGATATTAGTTATATACATTTTCTTTAAAATAATTACATTTTCATATTTTTTCAACCTATATATTTTTATAAATGATCAATTTTTAGAAAGTACTAATTACACAAGAAAATTCAAGAAAAATGCTAAAAAAAATTTTTTTTTTCTGTCACGACAGAAATTTCAGTTTTTTTTCTTCTTATAATATTGAAGTATTACATTTGTGTGAAAAATATATCAGGAATAAGAACTGAAATTATAAAATTATTAATATTAAAATGCCTTAATTTAAAAATTTTACATGCACACATTTCACAAAGGGAAAAAAATGATTATATAGTATTGCCTAGGTAATATTCTGCTTTATATATTACAAATTCTTTTTTTAATGTTATTATTTCTCTTTATAAAATAGATTTTTTTTATCAAAACGTTTTTTTAGCTTTTTTTTTCTAACTAGGGGGCGTGGCTGAATTGCATATTTTGTTTTCAAATGAAGTTTTATTCAAATTCTAACTTTCCGACATGCACAAGGGATATATCAATCGAAAGATAATAATGCAAAGAATAAGATTAAATGAATATAGGTCTGTCATTTTTGGGGTCCCCTTAAAACATTTTTTTTAAAATCGATTTATACAAATTTTGTGCACAGTTCCCACGCAGATGTTTCTTACAATTCATCAACAATAAAACGATTATCTAATTTTGAGTCCTGAAAACACACACAATGAACTAAGAATAAATCTCTTCGATTTCTATTTTCACAGTTCTAATACCAGCAACCCTACTGAAAGCGTGGTCAAACAAGTGGGTGAATCGGTTCCAAAAAGTGTCCCATCGCCCAAGAATGATCTAAAACTAATGAGGGAAGAAAGGGAGGGGGTGACTAGAGAAACAGGGGACGATATTCCCCGTCTGCTTTTTCCCAAGAGTCTAATAAAATGCCGTGATTAATGCAACCGGAGACAAAACCCGTATTGTTCCGCCATTTGTCCACTCACGATGAATTCATCCTACTCGTCCTGCGACTCTAATTTCAGAACGCCCTTTCAACCCCTCCTCCCCTAGTATTCGAATTCCGAGTTTTAATCGAGTTAGCGATAGGATTTGTTTTCATCAATTAAATACCATGAGTAATCAGTGATTGGGAAGGAAGGAAGGGGGAGGGGAAAGGTTCCTTGCAGTATTTTCTTAATTATAGCGGAATGTATATATACTCGATCACTGTCTAACCCATACTCATTTTAATTGCTTGAAGGATTTGGGTTTTTAAGAAATAAGAATATCTTGCTTAATTTATATCATTTTCACGAAATATTGTCGAGTTCTAGAGTCACTGACTTAAAAAAATATTTTCTGGAATGAAAATTAAGAGAATCCAGCCTAAAAAATATGCTGATTATTTTTTTTTCAAAATTAGCGTTCCAAAATACATGACTAGTTGTTACCCACCCGTTAGGTGGGTAAACTGTTTATAAATTTGTGACGTCTCACGCGTTTTTTCTCTAACATAACCTCTGTGTTCTTTGACGGCCACGATGAATGGCAAATCTTTTCCAACCCAAATCCAAGAAGTGAAACGAAGGATAGATGCAAATAAGATAACCTTTAAAAGGACAGAAGTTTTAGTGAGCGCTATGGCAATTTAGAGAAAGTTCAGTTCAGAGAAGATAGAAGTGTTGATTGACGGCTTACCTAGAATCACGTAAATCTAGCCATTCATCCAAGGTCCATACCATTGTACGCCAGCGTAGAGAAATATCTGATGTAGATTGGACGTTGCGTAAAAACCAAGGTAGGAAGATTATATTCTGAACGCGAATATATTATTAAGTTTGAGAGTAGGTGGATATAGTATAATTATATTGATAAGTGATCTAATTGCGCGATCTGTGTTAATTAAGACTACGTGTTTTGATTTATTCTCACTTAATATTTGTTCAATATATAAGTGATTTAAGTTAAATTCTTAATAAAAGTCATATGAAGAATTCTAAAATGTCTCATCATTTCGAGAATCCCACACCTCTAACTTACGCTGAAACCCCACGACAGGGTCAACGAAGATCGACCATGTCGCAAATTGTTGTTATCCAAGTCCTAGTGTTGTAACAGGCCCACACCTCTGTCGCAAGCACCTACATGTGTAGGGGGGGGGAGGGAAGAAACACTCGAAATAAATAGATTAGATTTGAATCATATCAACACTAAGATCAGACACAATTTCAACTAATAATCTTAAGAGAAATCGTGAACAACGACAAAAAATCGTTCAATAAAAATCGTGAACAACGACAGAAACGCGTAAGCGATTAGTCGACTAACAAACTGGATCCTTCCCTTAATTCAGGATCTAACTTTTTATCTAATTTAATCTAATCTTAATTCAATCTTAGTGAACAATCGTCACTTTAAGGTTCCCTTCTATTAATCATCAAAGCTCTATAATTCAAATATTATACCTTTAATAACAATCTCACCTATCTAGAATATATTTCCGCTCCTTCTACTACTAAAGCCAGAAAACCTCGCCTATTTATAGTGAGTTAATTTACATATCACAATTCTTTTCTTACGAAGGGTTGGTTGTGAGTAACGCGAATGAATAGCCCGAAGATTTCCCAAAAGGATTAGTTCGAAGGTCGCGTATAGATCCGCGTCACAGTGTTAAATTTTCTATTGTATTGAAAAATATTCTCATACCCCTCTCCTTCATTTAAAATGAACGGGACTTCGATTTCTAAAACAGAAGTATATTTATCCCTCATGCCCCTGTAACTCCTTTTTGTTGTCGATTTACTCAAACACCATTAAGAAACATGCTTTCCTAACTCCAAAAGGTATAACTGTTCAAAATCCGATCAATAACTCCCCTGCAAACCTCCTTGGAATTCGATTTTTGCAAAATCCATTCTTACCGGATATCTACTTAAAAAAGTAAGCATGCTTGTCACATTCAAAGTCTGTAAGTCTAATAGTTCAAAAAAGGGAATATTCTTTTTTTCATCTGTAAGGCCCCCACAACCTTCTTTGGAAGTTGATCTTCGCAAAGCCCGTTCTTGCCAGACAAATGCAATAGAAAAAACATATTTTGAAGTTCTAAATCTTAATTCTATATAAAAAAAGGGGACATTGTTATCCATTAAGTCTCTGTAACCGTTCCGCCCTTGCAACCTCTCTTGAGAGCTGAATTCAGTAATACCCCATTCTTAACATATTTATTGAACCAAAGAAACATGCTTAGCAAATTGTAAATTTGTAGGGCAAAAAACTGGAAACTTTTTATCTATAACGACCCCTTCCCCTCCCATTGTGTCATTTTTTTTCAAAACTTATGCTCCTTTTCTTATCTAGAGAATGTCTGCCAAATTTAAAAGACTGCAGGTCTAATAGTCCCGGAGATTTTATGGCCCTCAAGGGGCTCACCTTCTTTAGGTGGGTACGGGTGTCACAATCCCAAGGTACCCTAGTGATCTTTTCATTTTCCCAAGGGATTTACTATCTTTGGTAAACACAGTTGTCACGACCCCGGGGTACCCCAGTAATCCTTCTCTATTTTCGACCCACCATCTTGTCATCCAATTTCTCCTTTTCTTCTTTTCCCGTCCAGACCACAGACCTATGAATGTTTGGTGCAGTATAGCCAAAACTGGCTCTTGCGCCATAAAACACTCAACTCAACTGAACTCAACCCCGGAGATTTTATGATGAGTGAATGAATGAGTCGTTTTTTCCTCATCCCTATGTTCATAAAGGAGAAAAGCGACCCGCTCACTCATCACGTTATCTCCAGAACTATTAGATCCACAGACTTGAAATATGGCAGGCATGTTCCTTTCATGGAGTAGAGATCTGCTACAAAAAGGGTTTTTGCGAAAATAGACATCCCAGGGGGTTGCGGGGAGTTACTGGATTGTATAGATAAAAAGAAATCTCGTTTTCAAACTACTAGATCTACAGTAAAGGAATTTGGTATGCATGTGTCTTTTATCCGCTAAGAATTTTCATCTCTATAGAAATCGATGGAAACCTACTCTCAAGGGAGAAGGGGCTTATTGATGAGAAAATGCCACTTCTGGACTATTAGACATGCTTGTGTGTGTAAAATTTTAAGTCTATTTTGTTCAGTAGAGATACACTAAAAATGGGTTTGGGGGTTATGGAAGCCTAAAAGATTATTCTACTTCAATTTTGAAAATTCAAGCCCTAACCTTATTAAATCAATAGGTGAGGGTTATATAAGAATGTTTTTCAATACAATCGAACGCTTAAAGTTAGGATTTAGATATCGATAATTTATACAAACAGTATATATATTCAAACAACATCATGAAATACTTAGCGAAGCGAGCAGATAACGGCTAGTGTATTTATACGGATATAGATATATAGTTTATTAGTTGTAAAAAAAAATTAAAGCATTTTTATACTGAGCGTTCATTAACAGTTATCAAGAATATTAAATTGTAAAAGATAAAATTATTTTATTATCTCTCAAATTTTTGAAATTTAAAATGAATTAAGGTATCCGACTACGTTCGGAACCATGATTTTGTAAAAGAGTATAAATGGATAATATTTCTGATATTTAGTGTCACTTAGATTAGAAAATGTATATAAAATTGTTTTAAGAATAGTATTACAATAAAAAATTATTTAAGTACAATATTTTGACAAAAAATGGACAGAGAATGAACCATTTTCAAAATATTTTCCTTTTGTGAAAAATGCTTCTATTATAATAATATTTTGCCTGTATATAGCTCAGACCTCTGTACAGAGGCTCAACTAGAACTTTTGAAATATACAACTTAGAAGTGGGTTTATCAGTGTTTTACGAACAACAGAGGGGAGAAATTTTACGAAAAAAAAAACGCTGATCATTATTTCAATGGGTTGTAACTCTGAAAATAATGTGAATTTTTCAAAAATCATAGTTTAGCCTCTGTACAGAGGTTTGAGCTATATACAGGCAAAATATTATTATAATAGAAGCATTTTTCACAAAAGGAGAACATTTTGTAAAAAGGTTATTCTAAGTTCATTTTTTGCCGAAATATTGTATTGAAATAATTTATTTTGTCACAATGTCTGTAAAACAATTTTATACATGTATTCTAATCTAAGTAACACTAAATATCATGAAAATTATCTATTTATGCGCTTTTTTAAAATCACGGTTCCGAACGTAGTCGGGATACCTTTAAAACTTTTTGTGAACAAAGGTTAGAATTAAAAGTGAATATATTTTATTTTAATGCTATTTGTGTTCATGTGCAAAGCGATATAAATCTTCTTTCTGTGGGCTTCTGCAGTAAATTATATTCCAAACCTTTTTTTAAATAAAAACACAAGTATATATAAGAATGTTTTAAGAGGAATGTTTCTTAATAATCCCTCTAAAAAATTTAGTGACAAAGAAAATAAAAATATGAATCTCACCTTTTTTCTAAAAAACTTTTTGAAGCTTATTGCATAAACGGAACAAACTTCCGTCGTTTGAAGGTTAATTAAAAATGAGAGAGAACAAATAACTCATTACGCCCGAAAGATATCCAACTTTACAAAATTAGATTATGCAACTTATGAATCTAAATTTCCCATCTAAAAACCTTTTCTCCTATATTTGTTTTATAGAGAAGCTGTTTGATAAAAGTTTCCCCCTACAGAGAAAGCATCTTCCATTATCTTTCTCTAGTACTCTGGGGTAATATGGTACAAGTCACGCACACAGTTCAATGCAAAAGTTTTGAGTGCAAAATAAAATTGTTGTAATTTAATAAAATAAAAAAATCGCTTGAAAACTATCGCCCGAATTATAATAGCCCATTTTTAATCAAAATGCTACTTTTTTTGTTTTCCTTGTGCCTGTTTTCAGTTTTCCTAAATTGTATTCCCAAATTTCTTCTACGATACAATCTATTTTGAAGATCTATAAAATAATTATAGAAAAAAAAATTTAAATTGTTGCAATTTTTTGTTTTGGTTTCAGGCTTTTTTTTTATTTTTTTTTTTTACCGAAATATAACAGTTTCCCATTGCGTATTATGTATAATTTTTTTCCTCATATTTCATCACCTGAAACTTAATTACAGTCGAACCTCCATTTTACGAACCTCTATTTTGCGAACTTTTTCTGGAACCCGAACATTTTACTATTTTCTTCGTAAAATAACCACCAAATAGCGAAGTGCATTTTCTATTTAACGATTTTTTCTCCCTATTTTTAAAGTACTTCTGAACATTTCAAATTATTCTCCTTTTTAATAAAGTTTATGGTGATCACACACACACAATAACCTAGGGCGCTCAGCAGGTTCATCATCTTTCGCATTGATCCTTCCCCCTGAAAACCTCTTATACCATTCAACCACATGTGCGCTAGGCAAAATTTCATCTCCATAAGTCTCGGTTTATATTTTAAGTGTTTACGTGGCTGATTTCTTAAGTTTCACAAGAAACTTGACGTTGTTGATTCGACTTTTTTCCCCGGCAGAGTGCACTTGCACGTATGCCTTGAAGAACGTAGCACTCCAAACTGGCGTGATCGATTAAGGCGAAACTGGCTACATGAATAGAGGAGGTATGTGGGATGAAGTCATTAACAGTTGTTGCCAACTCCACTCTTTTTTCAAGCTACCCACTTAGTCTCGTTTTTTTTGTGTCACACCTTGTATTTCATTCTAATAAATATACAATATTAAAATTGCTAAGGTTTTCTGGTGTGAAATGAAGATTTGATTACTCTTAATTATATTAATAAAAAAAAGCACTGCGGCAATCCAGATAATTCTGACTATGGCCAGGGGATGATTTTTCACTTCGGTAGCTAACACAATTTATTAAGTATGGAGAGTAATGCCTCAGCTCTAGTTTAGTCCTTATCACATGACTGTATTTCAAAATTGAGATAACTCTCATATAACTCGCTAATAACTCATGTTGTTTTTGTGAGCACTATGTTGATAAACAATCATTTGGCAAGAATCATTAAACTTCCACATCACGTCAAGCGAGGCTGTAGATACTATTTTCATAAATACAACTGTTCATAATTTAATACTGTGATCTTTGATGGTATGAATGTCTGATTTCAAGACTTCACTAACGTATTAGTAGAATAAAGTTCTACTAATAACTGTACTGTTTTTATTATTTAGTAGTGTGCGAGACTATAACAATAGTGCTAGTATAATATACTTGCCACTATTATTATAGACATTACTATAGTAGTAATGTCTAACAATAGTGACACGTATAATAGTAATGTCTTTAACAATAGTGACAAGTAATGGTAGTGACTGTAAGAATAGTAGTAAGTAAGGGTGACTGTAAGAATAGTAAAAAGTAATAGTAGTGACTGTAAGAATAGTGAAAAGTAATAGTAGTG
>BMAV01027334.1:156679-187782 GCA_019973955.1 Trichonephila inaurata madagascariensis
TATATATATATATATATATATATATATATATATATATATATATATATATATATAAAATTATCGCCCTATAGATCGCGTAAAGAAATTTGAACAATAATCTTGACTTCTAGAAAATTTAAGTAGGAGTATTACCCATATCTATAGGCATCCATTCTGTATTTAGCCACGATAACAGAGAGGTCACTGTCACGAAGTGGCCGCGGTAGTCTAATGGTCAAGGTAACGGACTCGTGACCGGCGTGTTGAGAGTTCGAGCCTGGTACCACTGAAGACCCGCCATACAGAAGGGCGATGCACATTAAATCCTCCCATTCACAATGTATAGAAGTTAGGAGAGGGGTTGCCAGCTCAGGTGTTGTCCTCGTCACTTGACCATGGACAAAGTCCGTCGCCAAAAGTCATCGAGTAGCTAATTAGTGTGACGTTAACATTCCCTCATTCACTGTCACGAGCTTGTGGATTACACATTGCTTATTTCGAATCTCGATGCCACTAATGACCACTGCACAGCGAGGTCGAGGCTCAAAGAACTCACGTTGGCATGGTGGGAAAGTTTGGAGAGGGGAGTCCCAGCTCGGGTGTTATCCTCCTCACCTGAGAATTGTTAAAATTATCACATTCGTTGTGCCAATCGCCCTCATTAGTAATGATTGAGTGGATATTAACGTCGCACTGTTTAGCTATACGAGGGCTTTGGGTGACGGACCACGTAATTTTGAACCATGGTCTAGTGACGAGGACGACACCTGAGCTAGCACCCCCCTCTCCTAACTACCACACCAACGGGAGGACGTTTGAACTCTCGACAGATTTAACGTGCATCACTCCCCTACATGGCGGGTCTTTAGTGGTACTGGGCTCGAACTCGCGTGACAAGGCCAGCCACGATCCGATACCTTGACCACTCGGCTACCATGCTGCTTTAGAGTGTGACGTTAAAAAGTTATATCGATATGATTTTTTTATTAATTGTAATTTTTAGTTTCTCAGTTAACTGATTGATACTTCTTTTCCAGATGAATGTAGTATACTGTAGAAAGCAGGGGTCCTTCTTGAGAGTGAGTGAGAGAGATATTTTTGTACAGCCTCTCACCTCGGACTCGGAGACTTCTGACAGGTTTGTATAGAACATTTTCACAATGTACAGTAGTGGCAAAAAAGCCATGAACACGCTCATTTTTTTTGTCTAATTTTTGAATTTGCTATATTTTTTCTTTAAAATCAATAACATTTAAGATAGTACAATAGTTTCATAATGTGTTTTTTAATGCTAATGTTAAATCTATTGCTAGCTGTTTTTTTATTATCACAAGTATTTTTTACAATACAGCTGCCTGAACACAAGTTTTTTGTGTAGTATGTACAATATAGATACAATGTTATTTTTTGTGTAGTATGTACAATATACATATGCGTAGTAGAATTACACAAAACTACGGAATCACTACACCTACCGTGTTTATAATGTTTTAACATCAATATTTAATGGACCAGCCTTTTGGATCAACACCAGTGCTTTTCAAATTTTGAAATTTGGGTCGTAAATATTTAAATATAATCTTACAGTAACAATGCAATAATAATGTACTTTGATGCTAAAGTTACAATATGACCTTAAAATATTTTTTATTTAAGTAAATTATCTATTATTTACAAAAAATTTAATACATATATTTATCTTGATCATTTTTAATTAATAGAAAGGAAAAAGTTGTACAATACTTACCCTAATTTTTAAGTTGGAACAGATTGCAATAAATATGTAACGAGTATTTTATTTTTCTATTATGTCAGAATGTACTTTATTAATTTACTGAAAGGAAGCACAACCATTTTTTTTAAACTTTTATTTTCAACTTTTCGATATGATCGCGCTTCACCGTTTGAGAGTCACGCCTCACCATCTTTTAGGGCATAATATGCACAAATTTCACAAAAAATTCTTTCGTAATAACATAGTTGAAAGAAATATTAAAATTACAATTTACTTCGAAATAAATTAATCAAACAAATGTAAGTAAAGACCTTCAATGTTATACCATAAATTCTGTCAGATTAAGATCCGAAAACTGTCCTGCCAAGGTCATTTTATTTATAGTATTCTTTTTGAACTACTTTTGCACTGTGACAGCATTAACCTTTAAGTGGGGATCTCCAAAAAGATTCCCACTGTTGGTAGTAATTTAATTGGGGTGCTAGTTTGATATCACGGGGGACACGCCAAGTTTATGTTCGCCAAGATGGGCGATAACATTACAATATGGTTACCTTAATATTTTTATCGTCTGTCGATGTTGCCATGAGGATAACGTATATTAGAAATAATTTTCCCGCGGTAACCCTATTAATTTCAGAGTATTTTAATTGGATTTCTTTAAAAATTTAGCAATTTTTAGTGTAATTGTTCTATTATTTTCGTCTTTTTTATTATGTGCTATCTTCGAATATGGATATTTCTAATATGGGTGAGAACTAGGATATATATATTTTTAAAAGAATGAGTGTTGTACTTTTAATTATCGCTATAAATCGTTTATTTTATGTTTTTTTTTTTAACTTGTTCGATGAAATTTGTTGAAGGAACTTGCACTTTTTAGAATAATGCAAATTTTCAGTACTTTGTAAATGATATTCATTATTAATTTTAATATATATTGTATAATTATTTTATCAATACTGTTAGATTATTACATATAAATAATAAATATATAAAAATACAATTATTACTATAATTCTATTTTGTACTTAATATGTAATAATATTTATAAATGTTATTTATGTATAATTATGTGTAACACGAATATTCTTATGCATTTTTATTTTATTACTATAAGATGTGATTATTTTTGTTTATAATTATAGTTAAATTATGATTATTTTATATAATATTCATATAGTATGATATAATTACTATTAAATTATAATTATTATTAAAATTTAATAGTAAGTATATGCAAGATTATTATATACTGCATATGATACTATTATTTGTACATGTTACTTTTTATTATATTATATTGATATTCATCATTTGATTGATTTGGTTATTCTCAATCTTCAATTGAAATACAGGAACTAATTTGATAACGGGGGTAATAGCGCCAAGTGCTGCTTGGCGTGATAAGGATCACGCCAAGCAGCGTTTCTTGGTGCTGGACTGAAATCCAATATGGCGGCCTAGCGGTAGTTTAATGATACACAATTTTAAAGAATTGTTTTGAAATGCATTTAAATGTATTTCAAATAAAGGATATAGGAAGAGATTGAGAATAACCTAGATCAATCAATAAATGATTAATATGTAATAAAAAGTAACATGTACTAATAATAGTATTATAAGCAGCATATAATAAGCTCATATTATTTTATCGTAATTTTATTAATATTCATATAGTACGATTATATAACGGTTATTAGAAACAATAGTCATAATATAATTAAATAGTAATTATGAAAAAGAATAATCGTCGAATTGTAAAAAAATAAAAATAATGCATAAGAGAACTCGTAATACAGAACTATAAATAAATAACATAAGAATAGCTATAAATAAACAACAAAACTAGTTATAAATGAATAAGATAATACTTAAAATTAAATAATAATAATTAAATAATAATTATAAAGAAATAATAATAATTATAAACAAATAAAAATATTATATATAATTATAAATAAATAACAAAGTATGTAGTAATATTTATAAATAAATGCTAAAAGAAACGATTATAAGTAACGAATATTATGATTATTACACATAGTAATAATTACATTTTTTTTCATTATGAATAAAATTACATAATGTATGTTAAAATTAATTTAGAATATCAATTACAAAGTAGTGAAAGAGTGCAATATGAAACTTGCACTGTAAGTTCCTTCAACGAATTTCATCGAACAAAGAACGTAAAAAAAAACATTTTTAAAACGAAAATAAATTATTTATAGCGATAATTAAAAGCACAACACTTATTCTTTTAAGAACAAAATATTCTAGTACTCACTCATTTTAGAAATATCCATATTCGAAAATAGCCCAGAATTATACAGAAGACGCAAATCAAAGAAAATTAATACTGAAAATGGTTAAATTTTTGAAGAAATCTTCTGAAATTAAAGGGTTACAGCGGAAAAAATGAATAAAAGTTATTTCTAATATACGTTATCCCCATAGCAACCACATCGACAGACGATAAAAATATTAAGGTAACCATATTGAAATACTATCGCCCATCTTGGCGAACGTAAACAACAACTTGGCACTACTACCCCCGATATCAAATTAGCACCGAAATACATTTCAATATATTTCTAAACAATTCTTAAAATTATGTCTCATTAAATTACCACTAGGCCGCCGTCTTGGATTCCCTTCCAGCAACAACAAGAGCTGCTTGGAGGAGTTCCTTTATAGCGGCGTTTGGCGCCATGACCCGTGATATCAAACTAGTTCCTTATTTTGTTCTACGGTACTTACGTACTATTGCAATCATGCCACCGTTCAAGAAAACTCGCCAAATTGGCAACCGTGATTTCGCATGGGTCGTACGCGCAGAATTGTCAACCATGTGTTTCCTTTCGTATAATGTTACCCCAATACGGTAGTGATAATACGTACGTAACTTTAGTACTTGGTTTTATTTTGTAGTATTCCCTGTTCCTCTATAATTTGATATCGGACTATTATCAGTTTTTTGGCGTGATTTTGAAATTGCACTCTCCAAACAGGGCTTTTGCCGACGATTGGTGATGTAGTGCTATATTGTTACCGGTGTCGGAAAATTTTCGCGAATTTGGGGCGATAAAAATCCAAAGTCCGAAGCAGTCCAATATAAAATTAGTACCCGAATTTTGTAATAATTATGCAAGTAAATGGAATTTTTTTTTTGCCCAGTAATTTCTGAAAAGGATTCTTTTTATTTTAGTGATAATGATAATGATGACGTCCCCTGCTCTTGTGCGTGTCATCAGATAACGGAAAAGTAAGCGCTTTTTAAAGTTCATTGTTATTCTTCATTATTCTTATTAGTGCATGAATTTTTGTGCATGCTTAAATTTTTTTATAATTTTACAGCAACCAAATCGCATGCTGCATTTGCAGTCCTCCAACCAATAACAGGTATATATAATTTTTTCCCTTTTCTGATGGTTTAATTAATTGTTTTAGTGAGTGTGTGTATGGTTTAATGGGGGCAGTGAGTGCCCATTCTTGCTAAACTGCGCCAAACACGCAAGATTTTAAAGTTTTAAAAATTTATATATATATGCATGCATATTGTAACATCGAGGACGGGTAGCGGGTAGAGGACGGGACCATTTTCCTCTTTACGGGACGTCGCACACGGCAAACATGCCGGTTGAAAAACCAACGGTGTTAGTCGAAAACAAAGTAACACAATTAAAATTATCGAAAGAAATATACGAAAAAGAAACTAAATTAACACAATACAAAATGTAAACCATAATATGTTAGTAGTAAAACGTAAGTTTTTTCACTAGAAAAAACAAAATCTGAACGAAGTTCATTTTGAAGTATAGGTCTGTGGTCTAGACGGGAAAAGAAAAGAGAAATGGGATGACAAGAAGAGGGTCGAAAATAGAGAAGGATCACTAGGGTACCCCGGGTACTTGAAGTCCGTGTTTACCAAAGACAGGAAAAGGAAAAGATCACTAGGGCACCTGGGGAGCGTGAAACCCGTACTCACCTAAAGAAGGTGAGCCCCCTGAGGGGTAGACGATTTGGTAACTGTAGAAATTTTGGAAGATGTTGGCTTCGCGCGGAAGGGATATTAAAAGTTGTAAAAAATAATTTCAAAGGTGGGCACGCTACTTTTGCAATGGTTTTATCTGTTTGGGTTGTTGTGTGGTTGAAGTTGATGATTTGGCAGCCTGAGCGTATGTTTGAAATATTTGTGGGACTATTAATTTTCGGGCTTCTGGATATGAGATATTTATTTGTATTGATTTCCTGAATTTGTTTCCTATTTCCCATTTTGGGCATAATTCGGAATCAGACGGATGGGGTTGTGAACACTTAATGCACTTTGGCTCTAGAGTGCAGTCTGTGGAAGAATGCCCAACAGACGTACATCTAGAGCAGGGGTGGCCAACCCAAAGGACCTCGCGGGCCACTTCGGAAAAACTTTACAATCCCGTGGGCCGCAAATAAAAATATATATCTTAAAATTAGATTTGGATCCATTGGGAACATTTGTTGGAGTGAAAATTTGAAAACAATAATATATCAGTCTGTTTTATTGTTTTTCATGCATACAAATGTAGATGATAATAATAATGATGATAATAATGATGATGATAATGATATGTTTAATTTATTTAATTAGGGAGATAATAGTTTCTCGACTCTCACTTAGTTTTTGCAATTTGATCTCAATGCATGTGTATTTGCGTATCGTAATTGATGTTGCAGATTTTCGTGTTAGCTTAAGCACGATTTATTTTTGATAAATTTCAATTTAGAAAAAAAAGTAACAGAAGCAACGTGATAAAATAATAACAGTTAGTCGAATTTACAAAAAAAAAATTACAAAATATAAGATTTATTTTTAAAAAAGTTGTAAAGGATCTCGCGGGCCACAATGCGGACCATATGCGGCTCCCGGGCCACGGGTTGGACACACCTGATCTAGAGCATGTCAGTTGTCCGCGGCAAGAAGTTAGCGAATATCTGACACTTGAAACGCAGCCGTGGTAGCCGAGTGGTATAGGTATCGGATCGTGGCTTGCCTTGTCACGAGTTCAAGCCCAGTACCACACTAAAGACCCGCCGTGTAGGGGAGCGATGCACGTTAAATATGTGGTAGTTAGGAGAGGCGGTGCCAGCTCAGGTGTCGTCCACGTCACTTGACCATGGTTCAAAATTACGTGGTCCGTCACCAAAAGCCCTCGTGTAGCTGAACAGTGCGATGTTAATATTGAATCTATCAATCAATCTGACACTTGAAACAGCGCAGAGGATTAGGAATGCATGGGCGAATTTTACAATTAAGTTTACCCACTTTAATCAAAGCCGGATACCTTAACATTTAATGTTAATAGCTCAAGCGTTTTCTTACAATAAAAAAGGATGCTACAGTTTCAGGTCAGAAGAATTACTAATCGCACTCAGAAGGAGTCAATTCAAAAGTGGTCAACAAGTCAGGTACAGAAATGACACCTCGGCTAGAGTTACGAGATCTGTGGGGAGAAACCCGAGAGAAATGGAAAATTCAGAAATGTTTTTGCTGACAAATAAGATTTGGATTGTAAAGCGGATTTCGTTTCTACAAGCAAATCACCGAATCTTTATTTTTTAACCGATTCTTTGTAGAGCTTTATGTACAGCAAAAGGAGATTTTCGAGACATCTCCCCATTGGGCAATGATAATATAAAGAAACGTGCATTATTCGCTACCTGATCTAAAAGTTTCGAATTCCAATTTCTTACGCAGTCCGCTAACTTAACAATAGTGCTTACATTGTGTATGAATGGAAGTATGTTTGTGTATATTAAGAGTACCCCTCTTATAGAAACGTTGCAATGTCTTTAAAAATATGGGGGAAACCACTCATTAAATGTTTAATATTGGTAAAAGCAGGGATTTTTAATTGCGCATCGGTTTGTTGCATGCTATTGGTAACTTGCTCTTGAAAAAAAAATATTAATTTTTAATTAAAAATTATGTTTCTCATTTTTAGTGAATCCAAAGAGGAAAGTAAATGCAGCTGTAACTGCCACGATCTAAGGTAAGTGTTTAAGAGAAAGCTGTTAAGGATAGCCTTAAGCGATGTGATGCGATTGTAGTGTTTATTGGCTCAAGAGCCAGTTTTGGATATACTGTGCAAAACATTTCCATTTTTTTTAACAAAACATTTTAAAATGCTGACAATGAGTTAGAAGTGTGCATAGGTTAAAATATTAATATTGTAGATTTTATTCTATATTTTAAACAATTTTGTGGGGTATCCCCCACCAAGTCAGACAAGATTATAACCCATCCAATGTGAAAAAGTAACAGTCGTAAAAATTGCAAAAAACTGGTTAAAGTATATGTTGCTTAGAAATTTATTAAACTAAAAAATTATTTTTGCTCATTTTTTGTCAAAAAAATGTACTTCGAATGACCCATTTTCAAAATATTCTCCTTTGGTGAAAAATGCTTCTATTATAATAATATTTTGCCTGTATATAGCTCAGACCTCTGCACAGAGACTTAACTATTATTTTTGAAATATATCACTTAGAAGTGGGTCTATCCATGTTTTACGACAACAGAGGGGAGAAATTTTAAGAAAACGCTGATAATTATATATATATTGTGCAATGGGTTGTAACTCTAAAACTAATGTTAATTTTTCAAAAATCGTAGTTGAGCCTCTGTACAGAGGTCTGAGCTATATACAGGCAACATATTATTATAATAGAATAACCTTTTTTCAAATTGTTCTCCTTTTGTGAAAAATGCTTCTAAGTTGATTTTTTGCCCAAATATTGTATTTAAATAATTTTTTTTGTCAAAATGTCCTTAAAACAATTTTATACATGTATTCTAATCTAAGTGACACTAAATATCATGAAAATTATCCATTTATGCGCCTTTTTAAAATCACGGTTCCGAACATAGTCGGATACCTTAAAGACTATATTAGCATTTAATTTACCATTAACATGACGAAATCGTTTTGATTTCGATTAAAATTTTATATATTTGGGAGGGAAAGATGCATTACCATCATCGGTATTGTATGGTTTGTAAAGAAGTCGTGTTGTCAATAAATTTGTATACATGCTCTTACTGCTGAGGTCAGCTTTTTTCTTTTTTTTTGACTATTGCTTTCTGCTTTTCACAACACAAACATGCCAGATACTTCAACCGTCAAATTCTACGTTGTGCGTGCAAAGAAATTATAAATTATGTTTAGTTTTTTCTTTTGAAGAACGGGTAACTTGATCGCATAGATTCCACTTTGGAATAAATTAAGAGTTTAATGTCACTGGTGGAAATTTTGAACTGTGCAAAACATGACCTTAATTTTGGACACCAACGACACCATACAAAATTTGTAAAAGGGCTATCTGTTCATCGATAGCTTTCTCTGTCATTCACCTTAAATAAATTAGAAAACTAATATGTATATATAATTGATTAAATTATGTTTCTTTTTTCCAGGACTAAACCTGTGTTATGTTGTTTTTGCAACAAAACATCCATTGCAAAGGAACAAGACAGGTATTCATTTTTGTATTAAAAAAGATTATTGAAAAAGAAGTCCAAAGCTATAAATTCTATTTTTCCCCATTATTCAAAATGTGAATTTCTCTCTTTCATTTTAATTAAATCTTAAGTCTCTTTCTTACCAATCCAAGAAATTCAGAATAACCGTAAAAGCATATATGCTTGCAAAATTATAACCAAGTTCTCCTGTATACTGAAGTACGATGTAAAAACCCTATTCCTACCTTAATGACATATCCTCTCAACCACGGGGACCTTTGAGATTCGAGTTCATGATTACGCAGAAGCATCGCTGGCTAAGAGTCCAATCTCGCAACAAGCTCATAGTATAGGTTGATTGTTGAATTTTTTGGTGCAAGAGCCAAGTTTGGCTATACTGCGCCACACATTCGTTAGTATATTAAAATTTTAAAAATATAAACACAATAAGATGTATTTTAAAATGTCAGAAGAAAAATATAAAATTGAGCAAAGTATCTCATCGTATAGGAAGGGGCGATCTAGTCGTCACATTGTCGTGGATTGGATGTCAACTCGACTGCTCTCGTCATTTGACCAAGTCTCCTTTTTGCCTCGTAGTTTGAATCAGAGGAGGGGGGATGTCTTCTGGGGCCTTCGATCTTCCAATAAATCGAAGCTTTCTGTATTTTAACCCCTTACCCGCGTATATATCCATCTCGCTCAACCAGTGCCTTAAATGCCCCGGACGTATATATATGTCCTTCCGAAATACGATTCTTTTCTCTGAGTTGCCATCAGTAAAACTGTTCCGAAGGCCTAAGAATGCAAACACTGTCAAAGATATTTCATTGCAAAGGCTTTACTCATTTTGGAGAAAAATTTGCTTATTTGTGCCTTTTCTTTCCCCTAATACACCGTGTACACACATCATCTGTGAAAAAGAGGGTAGCGAATCGTGTAACTTTTAATCGACAAGAGGTTAAAGCAATTTTTACTCGAGACAAAATCAGGCATAAAAACTATATTAGATGTACTGCATTTACACTGTCCATAAATTCTGAAATAAATGACAAATGTGTCATCGCTTTATCAAGCGATTATTATTTTTCAAAGTAATCAATTGCATCTTACATTGTTTCCTTTTTTTTATAGGGAAGTGCCAGAACAACAGGCGCAGGAGGAATCAATGAGTTCCTGCACTATTTCGTGATTCAGGCGAAGTATTAAATACTAGTTTTTTTTTTTAATACTTACCCCCGCACTTAACAATAGCGTATTAACATCTTTGTATTAAACGTGCATCCGTCAAAATGCAAGAAGCTCGTACTCTGGTAGAAGCAAATTAGGGACTCCTCGGAGGAAATAACGTACAAATATGTTCTCTTTTCTATAAAATACACCGATTGAAATAAATATTCCTGCACTAAGGTTTGTTTACATAACGCGAAATTTGAATTAGTCGGAGGCATAAACATGCCTATCAAATCTCGTTTAAACGCATAAGTGTAGCGCTAGTAACTCCATTTTGGACATATGAATCTGATGTAATTTAAATACGTGCTGTAATGTTCGCAAGAGTAATTAAGAAGACTATGTCAAATTTGAACAATTAAAGTCATTCTTGGCTAAGAAGCTGTAATCAATAGTTCACTAACATCAACTCACTAACTTTGAACGAGGTCATAATATGGCTAAAAAAGTAGATTTTCTATCCACGATATTGCAACAAAACTCGGTAGGGATGGATCCACATTGCGCATGACTGTTGGCAGCAGTGGTCTCGGACAGGCATTATCTCAAGAAGTTCGGGGTCCAACCACTCGCGGTGAGTGAATGTAGGGTGTTATGGCGCAAGAGGTCACTGTCGGCGAAGACCACCGTATTAACCGCAGTGGAGCATCGTAGTATATATATAGAGGAAATAATAGCTTTTGTTGGCTCTAGAGTGATAATGAACTGTAACAAATAGATTGTTTGAGAAGCAGTTCCGAGTGAGTGGAAGTGGGATTTCCTGGCGCAAGAGAAAAATTTGGCTATACTGCGCCAAATATGTTTTTACATATTTTATGAAATATGTTAAAATATTAAAATATAGTTTCAATAAAAGTTACGATATCAAATCAATCATTTTTCAAATTATAAAAACTACCATAATTTGGTGGGGGGATATTCCCCACCAGGACAGGCAAGTTTTTTTTTTAAAAAAAAATAGACAAATGGAAAAAAGTGAATTTAAACAAAGTTTAAGCAGTCAAAGTTTAAAAAAAAATAGTTATTTCCTGAATCGCGTTGGAGTAACAGCGCGTAAATATTTGTCAGGATTGTGTTTCGCCCATATTTCTCCTCATGACGAATTTATCTGTAGGAATTGGTTCAAGTTCGTCCTCCTCCACGTCATATGTTATCATGTCTTCATCTGTTGCATATTCTGTAGGTGTCGACTTTCTAGGTCTATGGTCTGTGGAGCCATTTTTATTTCAATTTCTGGTTTCTGTACTTTTGGGCGCTTTCTTCTATTTCTGAAATTTCGTTTTACACTCTTTGGAATTTCAAGTACATTAGAATGCTCACTATTGGAAGTAGTAGTGAAAGACTCTGGTAAGGGAACTAATGGTTGAATGTCAGTTGAAAGTGCAGCAAATTTATTAGAAGTTGTAAGGAGGCGAGTTTCAGTTTCTAAAGATGAAGCAGAAGTATTCAGGGGAAGCCAGGGGAAGTAGTAGTAGTAGTTCCGAGAAAGACGCCCTATAGTCTTCCATAGCATTAGCTCCAAATCACAGACATGCGACTTCAATGAATTCGTCCTCATGTGAACTTAGCGTCATAAGGTGATGGGTTGTGTTTTCCAATGAATGAGTGAGTGAATGTTTGGGTTTATGGCGCTTGTTTAATCTTTAACGCTTTAATCAAACGCTTGTTTAATCTTTAAAAGTATAAAATCGTTAAGTTGCAGTAATAAAATGTAGAATTTCAAAATAAGTTTAAAAAACCAGTTCGGATAAAATACCAAGAAAAAGTAAAATACCTATTCTAATGATAAAAGCAAAACAAATTGAATTTTCCAATGAGAGCGTTTGACTTGATGCCACTAAGGAGAATATATCAGTTAGAATAGGGTTGGGCAGCTGGCGGCCCTCATGTTGCCCTCAAAAAGTCTTTATGCGACTCGTCAAGACGGTCAGAAAATCCGCTTTGAGCCGAGTTTCATTTTCCGCTCTCGAACCAAGTTTGTTTCCCTAATAGGGGAAATAAACGAAATACTTGAAAGTGTTTTTGCTAAGAGATCATCAGCAGAGTTTTGGTGGACGAGGTCAAGAAACTTAAGAACTAAGAAAATTGAGCCTAAATTCAATTCTCTCTGTGTTATCCCCTTACTAATGTTCTTCAGGTGCAATAACTACAGTTAGAACTTATTGACTTGAAAGTTAAATCACAGTTGGATATGAAAATGTTTAATGCTACCGCACTGACTTTTACAAATCTTCGTCAGCTGAAAAATTTCTATGTACGAAGATATTTAGAGGGAAGTTGTATACGCGCCACTGATGCTGACTAATTTACAGGCTGTGATTAGAATTTAAACAAGCCATCTCACTCTCGATTTTTTTTCAAAAAACTATCATACTTTTCTACAATGAATGCAACAAAGGTACCCTAAAGTTAAATGTGCTTGCAGCTGTAGACAATATGAAATTAGCCCAGTGAATAAAATAGAGGCAGTTTCAGTCATTTAAGAAAGTTAGTGCCCTCCGGTATCCTCCCCTCCCACAATATGGCCCACGAGCCAAATCCAGTTGCCCAGAAGTTGTCTGAATTAGAAGAAGTCTGGGGGCCGTGGGTAGCCTAGTGGTTAGAGCATTGTAATGATTATTATTATGACAACGCATGATGTCGTAATTGGAGAGCGGATGGTGTACTGCCTGAGATTTTGTAGGGGAGAAGGGCTGCTCAAAATGCCTTTCCCCTAACGTTCCGAATAGACTCCTCTAGAGAGGGACAAGCGAGAGGACCGGTTTTTGAGGGCGCTGGGCTGAAAGCAGAAGGCAGAAACGTGTCCTGTACGTAAGATGGTTTTTTTAATGTTCTGTAAATAAATTGTACATATTTATATCTCTAGTCTGACTGCGAGTTTTCGTATCCAATACGCTACAGCATCGGACCCCAAACCGGAAGGCCTGGGTTCGATACCCGATGCCACCGAATACCCTCCGAGTACACACAGAGTACGTGCTCGTTAAATCAGTGGGTCCGAAAGTCTTGTGGGCGGTCGCAGCTGAAACAACAAGTGCCAAGGGATGGAGAATATTTCCCTACCCTCCAGTTCCATGCCTATATTATGGAGGGGGAGATAGGTTGGACTACTTTACGATAGATGGCTACACCACCTGTCTCACAGGCTCTGGCAACATTCCTTCCTTCCCTTCGGGAATTTCACCGAGCTAAATCGTACTGTCTCCTGTATGAGGCTCAAGGTTAAGGCGTACATATAGCCCCTTGCCACGAAGAATTTCATGAGTCTCGATCTGAATTTGTCAGACAGGTGGCATTAGCAGCATCAACGAAAGAAGTCTAGGTCACAGAAATATTGTATGTGCTTACTTAGACACACTCTCTCTCTCTCTCTCTCTCAGCAACTAGAAAGAAATTTATGATAGCAGGAGCACTCTTGTAGTTAATCCACGCGCCGTGACAGCAAACTTATACACCTGTCTGGTGATTCAAACTGTTGCCTGCCATTTATGAACATTATTAAAGAGTTCTTGCTGGAAAATGTGCATCCTCTTACCACTATTGCAATTCAATATACTCTATAGAGGGTAGACGTGTTGCTGTGGCCTTTTAGATCACGAATCAAGCATGAATAGGACATCATTGGACGGTAACTCCAGCGTCATCAGCAACGCTCTTATATTTACCAACCCAGTGAGTCAGACGGGCTGTTCCCTCCAACAAACTGACATCCTATATCTTCATGCAAATTTGCAAGCCTTTTGTCAATTGCATTTAAATTTCTGGTGGTTACATCGTTAATGACTACTTCATTTCTCGTTTGAAATGGCTCTTGAGCTTTCGTTAACCTGTGAAGTTAAATTTCAATATGATTAATTTACCTTGACAAAATGTATTGAGGAAGTTTCATTAGCCAATATATATTAAAACCGTGCTAGAAGTTTTATACATCTGAATATACTGTAGAGAAATCCAAAAGTATGAGGCCACGGTCCTCGCCGTGTTAGATGGTATTGTTCAGCGTGTTAGAGTCCTGGAACGATTAGAGACCTGCCATATAGATGAGTACTTGCACGTTAAAGTCCTCGCATTAACGTGGTGTCTCAACCTCGTCTCTTGACCGAGGTACAAAATTACGAGGTCCGTCACCAATAGCTCTCTCGACGCTTAATAGTGCAACTTTTAGTCGTTTATTTATGCATCCAATGTTTAAAGTATCCTGAAACTTCATACTCAATAAGCAAGTCTCTTCATCTTAATCGAATAATTTTATAACATAAGACTGAAATCAAAAAATGAAAATTTCAATTACAAGGCTTCGAAAATTTGATACCTAATTGGAATCGATAAGTTCCGGAGTCTTTAAATTTCGGCTTTATACTATGCCAACCATAAGAATTCTCGAACACATACGCTACATTTTTAGGAGGAAAAAGGATTTTTATTAAGTTTTCTAGAAATATTCGAGGCCTTCTTCACAATTCCCAACGGCACTCGTCGTGAAGCTGTACCTCAGTTCCATGGGTGAACATTTTCATCGCATCGGAAAGTTTGACCAACCAAACTGTCCTCTTTATGATTTGGCGGAGCTAAAGGTCAAACTCGAATTTCTCGTTGCTTATCACTACTTGTTGAATCTGTGATGGCGAGCTAACACAAATTTACACAACAATGGAAAGGTCCAACAAAATTGAGCGAAGTTATTGCTGTATTAGATATCTTTGTATTATCCCTTCTGTATTGCCATGCCAATGCAGAATACTACAATACTGCAGAATACAGTAGAACTCATTTTTGTGCGGTCCTTTTTTTTATGCGATTTTTTTGTGTGCGGTCCTTTTTTTTTTGCGATTTTTTCTGTGCGTTTTTTTATGTGGTCCATGAATTTCCACTCCTTTGGTACCACTGTAACATTTTCTATAAATTTAACAATGGCGTAATGAAGAATATTAGGTCCTTCCCTCCCTGTATGTCAGGTTTTGCTTTTAATGTTTTATAAATCGGGTAAATACGTATTTAGCATTAATCTGGTCTTGGGCTTCTAGAGTCCTGCTCCCCTCCCCCCGTGATGCGGGGGTGTACGTTACGCCACTGTATTGTATAGACACTTCAAGACGCCCTGTTCATTTGTTATTAAGTCTCCCGACAATGCTCATGCAGTTGCTTTCTCTCAACGCTCCAGCAGCCCGCGCTTGATTGAAGACGCAACTTTCAATGACAGTGACATTATCAATAACTTGATAGATTATGAAGATGGACAAGAAGAACTGGATTCTTTGAGAACGGATAAAATATATGCAGAGATCCATCTTTCCAATAATCGGAAAAGCATTTTCTTAAAATAGATACCAATGCCGAAAGGAGTTTGAAATTCTAAATAGAGCATCGATCATGCATATCTGGTTAGGGTGGTCATTTGCTTGTATAAATCATGCTATATTCGTGGCAAAAACTTATTTTTTAGCAACATAAAGTAACAGAAATCAATTAAAATTGTACCTTCAAATGGCGAAAGAGATTTCTAACTTATTCATCACAGGGAGATGAGAGTTCTGGATTATGATGAGTAGTTAGGCATGTGCATTTTGAAGACTTCAGTGTATGCAGTGAGAAACTAAATATTTTTAAAATGTTTCCAAGATAAATATTTAAGTATTTATTATGTAAGTACTCTTACAAACATTTCTTAAATAATTGGTATATTTTGAAAATGCTACTTTTTTTATGCGGTCCCTTTCCATCGTATAAAAAGTTTTCTGTAGTATTTCCAGATTTTGTAAGAATTTAGGAAAGTTTCGAATTTTTTTTTTTGCGCATTTATTTTCATGTGGTCCCTATCTATTGCACAAAAACAGGTTTAACTGTAATACTATAGCTATCTTTTCTGATACTGTTAGAAAATTTGCATCTTTCCTTAAAAATTTCAATTACACGAAGAAAAAGGCCAAATCTATTTAGGAGAAAGTGTTTGTTTATGGCACAAGAGTCTATTTTGGTTATATGCAGCAACCATTTGTTGAATGATTTTAATACATTTAAAGTCCGGGGGAGTGGCTCAGGTGGTAGAGCGCTCGCTTAGCATGTGTGTGTGTGTTAGAAGTATGGGTATCGATACCACTTGCCTCCTATCGGCATTTTACCGCCCAGCCAGTATGGTGGATATGACCCTCGACTTGTAACAGAATGGATTCGAATCCTGAGTAAGGCATGGTTATATCTTCGGGAAAAGAAGTCGGTCTTTCCCCTGTAACAGATTCCTACTCGAATGGAATGTAGCGCACTATCATTTGTAATAAATGTCAATATTCTTCCGTTTTTGTTGTACGTTTCTGTTCCTCCACTCGTATTTCATATATATCCCAGGATAAAAACGCACGACAACACTACATTTTAAAAAATGCCAAACAAGCAAAAGTAAGATTTGTGCAAGAACAAAATAAATATAACAATAAAAAAATATTTTTATAAGTCAATTCCAACTTAGATCAACAAAGAAAAATTTTATTCGAGCTACTTTTTATTAAATAGTTATATAAATATGTATATACATATTAATTGTAACAGAATCACTACATTAAGTGGTGAATAAAAATTAATGATAATCTCAAAGTATCGTACTGTCATCAAAACAATTGTGTATATAAAATTTCAGTTCAACTGAATGCTTTAAAACGCGAGAAAAAAAACCTTTTCAAGTTTTGACACAAGTCGCCAACGTGGCTGTATTTGTAATTATTTAAATAATTAGTTTTAATCAATGAATTTTAGCTAATTATAATTGTATTGTCATCCAAAATAATCATGTAGGTAAAATTTCACCTCCATTGAATGCTTTAAAATGTATTTTATTAACGATTGAAATTTCCACCAAGATAGAGTATGCGCTAGTAATTGGAATTGTGAAAATGAAAGCAAAAAGATTTTGCTCTCCCCCCTCCTAATTCGACTCAAGATAAAACAAATGAACAGAAAAAAGGTGAAAACCAACGTATGAGACCTTGTATGAAGAACAATCATTTTTAGAAGTTTAACCCAATTTAACACCTTAAAAACTTGCATTTATATGTTGGTTATGTTTCTCATTTATTTGATCCCTTATTACGATATATGCACTTAATAAGTTTTTAAAAATATATATATTTATTTGGTTCAATACTTATTTCTAGGTTTTAAAGGCGAAGACTTTGAGTGTGAGCTGAATATTTATGGTGAAAGAGTCTGATATGGCTATGCTGCGTCAAGGATGAAGATTTTGACACCACATTTCAAAAGGTGGATGAAATTTTAAGTTTGGATTACTTGTCCGTCCTTTCTTCGAATAGTCTTCCTGAATGGTCATTATATGGACAAAATATTCGAATATACATATTCGAATATTTTTACCCAAGACATGCTTCTCAGCTTTTATGCCGTTTCCATTTTTACTTGCCGCCTCAAGGGGTTCTCGTATTTACATTGTTTTTACTGTGCAATTGTTAGAGTTTTTAGAGATTTAAGGTATTCGAACGCGTTCAAGAGACAAATTTCGATTTAAAAAATCTTTTTGGGTTTTATTTTATTGAATAGAGAACTATTTTTTTTAATGTTTAATGTAACATAAAAACAAAGAGGTTAAGTTGTAATAAATTACGTAACGTTGGAAAAACCTAAAGTGTGCATTTAAATTATTTAAAAATCCATCACGTGGCGAGTTGGATAAATCAAAATTTTACGTTTACTTCCATGAAACTTTTTGAACCCGAGATTGATGTAATTTTCTAGGGAATGTAGCAAAATTCTTTTGTTACATGAATATTTGAGTTAAGGGCTGTTATTTCAATAATAGCTTCATAACCACGTCATATCTTAAACATTATTTATTAGATCAGCTCTTAATTTAAATATTTATTGGTTCAGCTCTAAAAAAACTTATTACAAATATGACAGTTTTGAAGCTATTATTTCAATAACAACCCGTAACTCAAATATTTATGTAGCAAGAATTTTAGTACATTCCCTAGATAAATATATATAGTTTATTTTAGTGGTATATTAAGTTTATATTACTTTTTCTAACTGCTCAAAAAAATTTTTCAAGAAATTGTTAAATGAAGATTTATTTCAACTTTATAATTATAATTTTTGTGAATATTGCTGGTTAAGTGGCCAATTGGTATTGATCCCTAAAAAAGTACCTGGAACGTGTTCGTATACCTAAGAATTCTTGAATCCTAGCAATTGCTGCAACTACTAAGATTAAAGAACTCGTAAAATCTGTTTCGTCTAGTCTCAACTGAGAGCTTTTAGTGTTAAAACTTTTTTTTATACAAATACAATTCAAAATATTAGTTTTTTTTTTTAAAACTATAATTTTCTTGATTATTCTAAAAAACACGCTTTTAAAGATAATCGAACAAAAAGTTGTAGCTTAATCTTTAAATCGCAAAATCTGGAAATAAGATATGAAATGAGTCGCCAGAAGCGGGATGGGATCTGAAAATGGGAAATCGTTAATCCCGATGATTCGAATCAGGACGATGGAACAAAATTATTAAATTGTATTGTCATTGGTCCTGGACAAGTGAGCAAAATTTCGAATGAATCTGACCTTTTAAAAGTGGGTAAAAATTGAGTTTAAAGATTCCGTTATATACAAGTGAAGCTTGTAAAAGGGTGTTAAAAAGGCATTGCATTGACTTTATTTTTGAAGATACATTTATTTTATGAACAGGGTTAATGATTGAGTGCTAGTTTTTGGTGCAAATGCCGAATTCGGCTAAATTGCGCCAAACAATAAGAGTAAACAGGGATGAAGCAAAAAAAATTTATGTAAGGTTTCAGAGTGTCTTTAGAATGACATTGTAAAAGAATTTAATAATTTTAGCTCCTTTATAAACTTTTATGATTGGTCAGACATGACGATAAAATATGCACGTTCCTCCTTATAGAACAAATAAACGCATAACGTGTTAATTTTTCAAATAACATGCATTTTCAGCCCTGGAGACAATTGTTTCTAATTCTTTGAAATTAAAATTTAAAAATCCGAATCTTTTACACATTATAAAGGAATCAGGTTTCAAAAAAGTAAAGTAATTTTTACGCTGCGCAAGCTATTTTCTACTATGAAATAGCCTTTGACGTATAAAACTTTGCAGAATTATAAAATGCATCTCTTGCTCTGTAAACCCTACCTAATATAGTATTATGTATCTTTTTTATTTCAAAACGTTTCTAAAATATTAAAATTAAAATAAAACTATATTGTATTTTTTCTAAAAAAAATTAAATGAATTATATTTATATGAAAAGAGCTACAGTGTAATAAGTATACATTTAACTTTATAACAACTATTTTAGAAAATATAACGCGCAACGTAAAATTTAATAATTACAGAAATGTTTCTTTTATTTCCCATGTTTATAATTTTTAAAAATTGATTAAAAGATCCCAATTCTTTAAATTTCTCTTTATAAAGGAATGAGGCGTCTAAAATAAATAATTTAAACCTTTTAAACTCCAAATAATATCTATTTGAAAATTGTCTCAAGGGCTGAAAATATAAAAGTTAACACCTCCAAGATGCCATTAAGGCTTATATTTTAAAGCCAGTTTTAAATGAACCGACATAAACCGGACTATAATTTTCCAAAATTAAAATGAAAGACTAGGTCATCTGATGATTTCTCTTCAAAAGATAATTCTTCTGAAGGTGAATAGTTATACGACATTTCTAAAATTTTGATTTTTTTTTTAGGGATATCTTCTACAATAATCAATTAAGAATCATGCTTTAATTTAATTTTGTCATGATCGGGAATAAAAATCTTTTAAGGAAAGTCTGCACAGAAACCTGAAATAACGAGAACAAACAGATGGATGCCTCAATATCCATCACACTGCAATACCTTCAATCCCTTGAGTCGTTATTTACATGCAAGTCAACTGCTCGACTGAAAGGGTGGATGCACTTTTTAGCGATGAATCGATCAGTCATTCTCACGGTTATCAGGTGACCGCAGTAGCCTTGTGGTCTTTGTCACGTGCCCAAGTGCCAACTGAAGACCTATCATGTACAGAGGCTGATGCATGTTAAATCGTTCGCGGCTTTTTTTATACAGTGGGGTCCTCGTTTGTCCGAGTGAGTGAGTGAGTGTAGGGTTTTATGGCGCAAGAGCCAATTTTGGCTAAGCTGCGCCAAACATTCGTTAAAACATGAAAACAATATTAAAATATACATGAAATATATTATATATACCTCGTTTGTCCGAGGCTCAAAATTACGATTTTGGTGGCCAAAAGCCCTCGTGTTTCACTAGAGTGCAACACTCGCCTACGGTCATCAGGGTGTCCGTGTAATACTCAGCGATACTTTGGAAGGCCACGCGTGTGGTAAGCGTGTCAACAGTTCTTAACCGCTTCCCTTGAAAAATGTTTTTTACAATTTTTTTCAAAAAAAAATTTGTAAAAAACATTTTTCATTTTATTAAATACAAGGAAACGAAAAAAATTTGTAGGTTTTAAATTTAATTTTTTATTTTTTTTTTTTTTTTTTTTACAGACTTAAAAGCATTCAGTTTTTGTATTAGTTTACTATCCCGAGTTATCTCGGCCAAATGGAAAAAAGGTTTAGTATTAGTTTTTGTATTATAGTTTTTGAAACTAGGGACAACCTAAAGAGTGATACTTGGCATTCTGTACACTGCTATCTGGTCTCTTTCCTTATTGACTTGCCTCTAGAATCTCGTACTGTAGCACAGAATACATTGCCTCGTTGGGTTTGATTATTTTTCTGTAGCAGGAATAACATCTGGAAAATGACCTGATGTTAACCCGATTGGTGATGGACTAATGTTGAGTCTTCCTGATGTGGCAGAAAACTCGTCACGATGATTTTCAGAAATTTTTTTTCAATCAGTTCCATTCTAAATTGTTTAGGTGATCGCGAACCTCCCGATTTACAGTACAAAATGTAGGCCACATACAGGATATCACTTCCACTACTTTCAATGTCCACCTCTTCATAAATACTATCTGAGAAATCATCACTTTCGCTATCTTGCATCATCGCCATTATTTTACTTTTTTTTCACACAACGGAACTATCCTTCTTTATACATCACCAACCCACAAGCCGACGTGTACTATACAATAGGGAAAACACGTGACCAGTCTCGCCAAAAGATTCTCCAAACCAACAAAACTTTGAAAACTGATGATCAAAACTCTCTGAATATTTCCTTTCATTTCCTCCAGACCAAGTGAAAACAATCGTACTAACAAATTCTGCTTCCCCGAGTGTTCTCGGGATAATAATTAAGTGTAATATATGTGAATCGGAGATATCTCGGGATAATCAGGCAAGCGGTTAAAACTGTATTTTGACAGAAGGGGTAAATTCCAATATATACAGAAAGGCATTTGAGCATTTTACGATCGGAAGGTCCATTTAAAACTACTTTTCTTCCAATAATCTTCCGATTTCTTATCCTGCCACACTTCGAAGGTTATATCTTTAAAATCAAGTAGTTGAACAGGGTGAATGGATCAATAGAGGAAATGGTTTAAGACTTGTCCTTTGGACTTGTCCAAAGAGCTTAATCTCAAGCATAAGCGTTTGATCCAACAGATTCCACGCTAATCTAACTTTTCTTCAGTTGTCTGTCCATTCCAAATTACTGTAAAGTGTATACATATTGAGGTATCCGCACTGTCTTTCCTTTAAATAAACTAACCCGCAAAAAAGAAATGTTTGAAACTTTCAAGAAATATTTTCTAAGTGTTACTACAAATTTTCGTAGCACAACATTCCATGTCATTTATTTCTACCCAAATAAATGCAAACCATTCGGTGTCTTACTTTTATTATAATTCTAATATTTTGAATTGAAGAGTTTTATATAACATTTTTATTTACTTTGAACGAATTTTGCTTAAACTAAGTGCTGTGATATTTTATCAGACTGTTTTTATTTATTGTACAATTGTATTATGCAAGTTACAAATGAAGAGTGAGAAAATTGTCATATTCAATACAAATGTTGTGAACAATAAATTTTATTGTAAATGTGAGTGGCGCTACATGATGTTAACTATGATGTAACTTTATTGTGGCGTTACTGTGTGATACCACAATTTTCAGTCAATTTTCAAGTGTAGCAATCACGAGCAAGATGCGTTCAGCAGCTTGTTCCTTTTATTGAATAAATATATTTTACTAAATGTTGTTCAAGTTTTATTATTAACGAAATATTAGCTGAATCAGAATACAACATGCACACTTTGTGACAAGAGCTAGAAGAATTTTACATGAGAAAACTATATAAACAAGCGAGAGATACAGGCGCCATCTAATAGCATAATATCTAATGCCGACACAGGATTTTGTTAAGTCATTATCTTCAACACTTTCCCTTGTTAACTGGATTTTGTGTAATCGAATGGGACTGTTCTAACACAATGTCAATAGTCTGGATTTCAAGGGTTTTGTTAAAATTTCAGAGACTTATTTCTTAGTTGACACTTTATTCACATTTAATTTTGCCTCCAAGACTCGCGCACAAAGAAGTGTTTTATTTCTATGTGCTTTGTCCTTCGATGATATTCAGGGTTTTGTGACAATTTTACTGCTGCCCTGTTGTCTACTTGAAGTGTGGGTGAGTGAGTGATATTGAGGTTTAATGGCGCAAGGGCCAATTTTGGCCAAACTGCGCCCAACACTTGTTAAAAAAAAAATAAATATATTTTAAATGTAAAATGTCTCTATCTTAAAAACAAAACACTTAGAAATTAATTAAATTTCAGTTAAAAATGGTAAAATTGAAAATAGTGCATAAAAGTTTGTTTTTTTTTAAATTAAGACTGGTTGAGGAATTCCTTCACCAATCTAGACATGTATTAGAAAGTTTTTTTTATTAATTATAGATATTGTTAAAAGCAGCAATCTCGGTCATTTTAAATTATTTCTTATGATATTTGCTTGGTGTAATGAAATGCAACATATTTTAAAAGACGGTTACTCGCATCTTTTCATCTTTCTCCAAATTGTATTCAAGTTCTTCCTCGACGTCATACATAAGCATGTCTTCGTCATCAGTAGTATACTCCGTTGGTGCTGGCTTTCTGGGTTTATGTGGAGCCATTTTTATTTTAATTTCTGGTTTCAGTACTTTTGGGCGCTTTCTTCTATTTCTTGAATTTGGTTTTACGTTTTTTCGGATTTCTAAAGCATTTGAATGTTCACTATTGGATGTTGTAGGGACAGACTCTGGTAAGGGAACTAATGGTTGAGTTGCAGTTTAAAGTGCAGTAAATTTATTAGAGGTTGTAAGAGGGGCTGGTTTCTTTTCTAAAGATGTATTTGTAGTGAAAGCAGTTGGCTGAGAAGCGGTTTCCCTATGGATGAATGGTTCAATAGGTGTGATCGTTTTATTGGTTGCGGTAACCACGGCATCAGACACAGGGGTTGGTGGCCGAGGCTGTGACACTGCTGTTGCAATTAAAGATGTAGAAGGCAGTAGTTGTGCTTGAGTTGAGTGAGTGAGTGAGTGAGAGTAGGGTTTTATGGCGCAAGAGCCAATTTAGGCTATACTGCGCCAAACATTTGTTATAATAAAATTTAAAATGTTTATAAAACATTTAAAAATAATGACAATACAGTTCTAAAAAGTTAAAATTTCTAATCATAAAAAACCTTTTTCAAGTAATTAAAGAGAAAATTTGGTGGGAGTTGCCCCACCAAGTCAGATATATGTTAAAATAAAAAAAAATTAGAAAAGGAGAATGGAACAATTTTGTTTTAATACAAAGTCAGCAATACATGTTATAAAATTAGCTTTTACTTGTCCTGAATCGGTGGTGTTTAAATCGTATATATGCTTGAGGGAAAGTATAAAACATTTTTTTACATCTTGGATTTATCAGGGATCTGGCTCAAGTTTTCCTCTACGTCATATACAAGCATGTCTTCTTCATCAGTAGTATATTCTTGAGGTGCTTTGGGTTTTTTGGGTTTTTTGTGGAGTCATTTTTATTTCTATTTCTGGTTTTAGTATTTTTGGGCGTTTTCTTCTATTTCTTGAATTTCGTTGGGATGTGTTATGTTTGTTATTGGATGTAGTAGCTGTAGATTCTGATATGGAAACTGATGATTGAACATCAGTTGATAGAGTGGCAAATTTATTAGAAGTTGTAAGAACTGGGGGTATTTCAGTTGGTAACGATGAAGCGGAAGTATTTGACATGGATGATGAAGCTTCAATTGGGGTGGAAAGTGCATTACTGGGTATAGGAACAGGTGGCTGAGGTTCAGAGACGCTAACTTCTGTGGTGGATGGCACGAGTTGGGCTTGTGTTGATGTGGAAATAGGAGTGGATATTGATATATTTGTTTTAGGGAGTGGTTCAAGTAATTTTAAAGGCGGACATTTTATTAGTGTTATATTATCATCTGTTTGAGTAGAATTATTTAAAGTAGAGGATTTGAACGGCTATTTTTGGGTTTTGGGGACTATTAATTTACGTGCTTCTGGATAAAAATATTTTTATTTTTTTTTATTTCCTGTATCTTTTTCTCTATTTTCCACTTCGGGCATAATTTTTTGAATCGGATGGATGGGACTGGGTAAAATTTAAAACATTTCGGCCCCAATCAATCCGTGGAAATCAACGGATGCACATCTAACATGTTAACTGCCCCGCGGCAAGAGGGTTTGGGGTGACAAAACCTCGGCCCCCAGGGGTTGGGTTTTATGGGCGTATTTTACAGTTGGGACCGGCTTTTTTGTAGAGGGATTTTTTGGGTTATTAAAGGTAAAATTAAATGTTTTGTCGGAATAACTTTGAATCTTTTTTAAAAGGTAATTCTTCTGACTTGGATTATCCCCTGATCAGAAATCCTTCAGAATCCCCACTCAGGCTATTAAAAGTCAGGTTCAAAATAACCCTCTGCAGGTGTTTAGAGATTTATGAGGATTTTGTTACAGGCGATTAAGAAAGTTTTTTGGGGAAGAAAGCTTGGTTTTTTAAACGAAAATGGTTTCAAAGTAGATCCCCGGTTTTAATCGTTTTATAGATTTCGGTTCTCCACCTATTCCCAGTAAGGCTTTATGTATTGCAAAAAAGGGGATTTTTTAACATATCATTATTTGGCAAGAAAACAGTAAAAAACTTGCATTTTTTTATCTTGATCAATTTTAGTTTTAATCGGGTTTTCCCCGGGACAGCAACTTTGGATCCCTAAAACGCGTTTCCCCATCCCGGCGTGCCTCCCCCCACCACGAGTCCAACAAGGGGGGCTGTCCGCCGGCCAAAAAAACGGGCTTCCCCGAGTACACCCCGAATATGTGATACGGGTCAGGGGGAGGATCCAAGGGCCCGACCCCCTTATCCAGCATAACCCCCCAGCAGTGTTCTTCGGGGGTACCGAAGGGTTACCCGCCATTGACGGGGCGGGCCACTCCTGCCCCCCGTCTACAGTGAACGTGGGCCAAAGGGGAAAGCGGGGCCCTGGCCACTAACCTCCTCCCTACTAGAAGCGTGGGCAAAGGGGAACGCAAAGGATCCCCCGAACACCATTTTCCCCCCTTACGGGACGCCGCCCCGGCAAAAATGCGGGGTTGAAAACAACGGTGTTATCGAAAATAAATAAAGCAACATAAACAAAAATTTAAAGAAATATACAAAAAGAACTTAACACAATACAAATGTAAACCATAATATGTTGGGAATAAAAGATTTTTTTCAATAGAAAAAAAAATTTTGAAATAGTTCATTTTAAAAAATTTGGTCTGTGGTCTGGGGGGAAAGGAAAAAAAAGGGGAAATTTGAATGGAAAGAAAAAGGGGGCCAAAAATAAAAAAGATCCTAGGGTATCCTGGGTTCGTGAATTGCTTGGTTGAGGAGGATTTAGATATAGATTGTGGATTTTAAATTTGTATTTGTTTTAGGGATGGATAAAAGGGGCGGAGTATTTTTAATGGTGGACAATTTACTTTTGTGATATTTTCATCTTTTTGGGGTGGAATTGTTTACAATTGAGGGTTTTGAAACCTGGGAAAGGTTTGGACAACTGTGGCACTATTAGTTTTCGGGCTTCTACATATGATATTTTTTTATTAGTTTTGTTTCCTGTTTGCTTTTCTTTTTTCCACTTTGGGCATAGTTTTGAATCAGCGGTATTTAAACATTTAAAAAAGGTTCTAACTGCAATCTGGGGAAAACATGTCCCAGATGCACAGAGCAAAATAAGTTGCCCGCGGCGGGAAGTTTGTGAATGTCAAACCTCGGGCCCAAAAACAGCCAGAGGATTCTTTGTATGGGGGCGTTTTTTACAGTTAATATCCCTTTTTGAGATGGGGTTTTGGGTTTTAAAGGTAAAATTAAGTACTTTGTCGGAAGAACTTTTTGGGGATTCTCTGATCAGGTGTGATCAAATCAGAAAATACTCGAATCTTTTTTTTTGGTATCTCTGACCGGGGTATTCAACAAGTCAGGTTCAAAAAAACCTCTGGAAGAGTTTAGAATTTTGCGGAGTTACAAATGACGAGTTTAAAAAAGGTTTTGCGAGGAGGAACGATTTTGTTTTACAGGGGTTTGTTTCAATGGTAGATCCCCCGGGAAAGTAAACGTTTTTCGGACTTGGTTCTCCATATTCCTATCAGGGGGTTTTTTTTGCGAAAAGGGGATTTAGAGACTTTTATTGTTTGGAAAAGAAATTAATAAAATCATTTTTTGATATTTGATCAACGTTGAATTGGGTACGGGCCTTTACCCCGGGCACAGCAGCATTGGATCCATAATAACGCGTATACAACTTCGTGGTGGGTGGAAGCACGCCAGGACGGAGTCAAAAAAGGGAGGGGTGTGCCCGGGCAACTGGCCAAACCAGGCACGGCGCGCAGAGTACCCAGTATAATGCTACGGTCAGGATGAGGTCCCCGGGTAAACCCGACCCCTTTCGCACTAACCCTACAGCAGGTTCTTCGGGGACACCGAAGTACCACCGATTGACGGAGCGGGCTCCCCCCCACCCCTCACCGGCGGGGGGGGGAGGGGATCCTAGGCCATCAATCTCCCCCCTACGGGGGGGGGACAAAGGGAAAGCAAAGTATCCCCCCGAACACCATTTTTCCCCCTTACGGCGCCCCCACGGCAAACATGCGGGTCGGAAAACCAACATTGATTGTGTTACTTTATTTGTTTCGACCTTTCGTAGTAAAATAAATATGAAAAAGAGGTAAATTAACATATTATGGTTTTACATTTTGTATTGCGTTACGTTTTACTACTAAGTTTTTTCACTAGAAAAAACAAATGTTGAACAAAGTTCATGTTGTAAGATTGGTCTGTGGTCTAGACGAAGGGAAAAGAAAGGGAAATTTGAATGGCAGAAGAAGGGCCGTAGAAGGATCTAGGGGTACCCTGGGTTCGTGAAGCCCATGTTTTACCAAAAGACGGTAAGCCTTAGGAAGAGGAAAGATCACTAGGGCACCTCGGGAGCGTGAAACCCGTACTCACCTAAAGAAGGTGAGCCCCTGAGGGGAAAGGCTTAAAGATGGAAGATTCTGAGCGCTGGCGTTGGGGCGCATTGAAGCAGGATAGTCTATCTCGGATGTTGCTCTTTTCTTCGGCGTTCATCATTCTGTAATTTCACGTTTATAGGAAAAATTTCAAACTACACAGTTGTCCGAAGGCCGTCCAAGGGTTACAACCCCTCGAAAAGATCGATATATTTACTATTGTAGCAAGTGGAATCTCGGAGCGACCTCCACACACGTGTGACATCTATGATTACAGTGTCCATTGGTAAAGGCTATATCTGCAGCTACTGTACGCTGAAGATTACATATGAATGGACTGTATCCCCGGAGGCACCTCGGTTGTGTTCCTCTATCCGTCCAATCAAGAGGGGCACGATTAAAGTGATTGCCGGGAACATAACGATGGACTGTCTACAACTGGGGAAGTGCCATATTTACTGCGAAGTTAAAGATTTGCTCTGGAGCCAGATGACAAGCGTATAAGGATATGGCGTTAACAGGAACATGCAATCAGCCCCGAAACATCCACAGAACATCACGCATTCAAAGCGGAATCATGGTGTGGGCGAGAGTTTCATTAAGGAGTACCACACCAATCTGCACATCTGTAAAGCAGGGGTTTATTGTCCGGGGTATCGAGATGGCTACCAGAACCCATTATGAGATTAGCACGCTGAAAGCAGTTGACCCTACTTTGTTTTAATGGACGATAACGCACGTTCCAATAGAACATCATCGATGACTACCTGGAAGTGAAGGGGGTTGTGCGTATGGTGTGGCCAGCATATTCGCCAGACTTCAATCCCGTGAAAATCTTTAAGGATGCTCTTGGGCGTGTTGTTGTATCATCACGTTTCCCACCTCCAGCCACTCTTATTGAGCTGAAAAGCAGCTCCCTAAGAATGGCGATTGCTTAATTCTGCGGTGTTTGACCACCTGGTGGAAGCATGCTCAGAAGGTGTAGCTTTGCATACAGATGAGGGGGGATCACATGATATGCATAATGAAAATAAACAATAAAAATGAAAAAGGACATTAATAGTGTATAAGTCTCCAGTATGGCATATGATAACTTGAAAACAATAAATTTACAGCAATTCTGTATAGAATTATTGATTTTGTTTTATGTGTAAATATATATGCTACTTCACTGCCAAATTTTGTGTCAATCAAAAGAAATATTTGTTGATTATTTTGCTTTTTACATCTTCGTGCTTAACTTCTGGAAGTGAGCGTACATTACTTTTGCAGACACGTACATCACGACTGCCCGTACAATAAGTATTTGTAATAAATTGGTAGTAACGCATATTTTGTGATCCATGTACAACAATGCAACTTACGGTGATTGACTCGTCAACGCTCGATTCAATGGAACCACAATTGCACGCTCTTAAACTGGAGCGCCATAGTTGACTGGTTAAATGAGGAAAGAGATCGGAAGAAGGCGAACAAGTAATTCCTCGAAAGCAATGTTTTATGGTGTCTGATTAGATTATGGTCTCTACGTAACCGTTTTGATGTGATGTATGTTCAAACTGCGACACAAGTTTTTCAAAAATATCTGATTTGGTGGGTTTGACTAATCTGAATTCAAACTATGCATCTCGAAATGTAATAAGAAGCTCAACTCAACACTTATCAGGAAACTACCAAGACATCCTGTAACAAAAATGACTTACTTCACCTAACGACGAAATGGACTTGTGCCACTCGCACCCAGTTGGAACACCCATAGACCTACCAACGAGCACAGGAAACTTCCTGTCAGCGAATGGTATGGACCACGGAAACGATAAAACGATTTACAAGTACCAGAGACTGATACAAACTCATTCTAAACTTCCTGGAAAAAGATGGAAATTTCAACGTTGATGACCCCTCTACGACGAGATATCTGCGCTTCTTGACAATGGGGCGAGTGATTTTGGCTGTATTCCTCGATGCACCACTACAGACTGCCTCTTACACTCTTCAAAAGCAAATACACCCAACAACTTTTCCAAAAACTACACCACCCAGCTCACCGCAACCACTAGACATAACAATGACTTTTTAAATCACCACCCTCAGAAAGACTCTGGGCAAAGCTTGTCTATAAATTCAGATTTCTTGAAAGTAAATCTGGAAAAACCATTACTCTTCCAAACGCTATTACAGAAAATATGAATTCCAGTCATGCCAAACACAGAATTAGCCAACACACCACTGAAGACAGCATTACTGTCCCAAGTACACAAGCTGGTGTGACGACCTCGTGTACCAGCAATGCTAACTCACAAGGACCAATTATACCTAATAACCCAAGCTGGAGTGACAACCTCGTCCTCCAAGGAATCCACAACACAAAAACCACCCATAATGCTCATGAACACCAATATTACAGAAAGCGAATCAAAACCATAACACAAAGAAATTCTCCGGTGTGGTTTTTGTGAATTTAATTATACACAGATACACACTAGATGAAAACCACGCAATCGGAAGATTACTAGACCAACTCGAATATGAATACTACGTTATCAAGGAGTGAGGGGAGTGAGGGGAGGTAGGGTTTATGGCCAAGAGCCAATTTAGGCTATACTGCGCCAAACATTTTTATAATAAAATTTAAAATGTTTATAAAAATTTAAAAATAATGCAATACAGTTCTAAAAGTTAAAATTTCTAATCACATAAAACTTTTCTAAGTAATTAAAGAGAAATTTGGTGGGAGTTGCCCACCAAGTCAGACCATATGTTAAAATAAAAAACAATTAGAAAAGGAGAATGGAACAATTTTGTTTAATACAAAAGTCGGGCAATACATGTTATAAAATTAGTTTTACTTGTCCTGAGTCGGGGTTTGGGGTTAACTTGCATATATGTTGAGGAACGTATAAAACATTTTTTGACATCTTGGATTTATCCAGAGGATCTGGCTCAAGTTTTTCCTCTACGTCATATACAAGCATGTCTTCTTCATCAGTAGTATATTCTTGAGGTGCTGGCTTTCTGGGTTTTATGTGGAGTCATTTTTATTTCTATTTCTGGTTTTTTATTTTTGGGCGTTTTTTTCTATTTCTTGAATTTCGTTGGGATGTGTTAAGATTCCTATTGGATACTGTAGATTCTGATACGGAAACTGATGATTAACATCAGTTGAAAAAAAATTTA
>BMAV01027335.1:0-71970 GCA_019973955.1 Trichonephila inaurata madagascariensis
GTTTAACATAGTTTCGCGTTTACATTTTTTGTAATGTGTTCATTTAGTTCCATTGTGGTATTTAATTTTATTTTCTTTGATTTCGATATTCGTATTGTATTTAACTAACACTGTTGATTCGCCAACCCACATATTTACCGTGTAAGGCATGCCGTAAGGAGGAAAATGGCGTCCTGGAGATAACTTTGCGTTCCTTTTGAACCACACTTCGATGTAGGCGGGTTTCAGGATTTAGCCTGCTCCTGTCAATCGGCTGGTGATAAGTCTCTGCGGAAACAATACTGCAGAAAAGGTGTAGAGGGCTTACCCGTTGGATACTCTCCCTGATGTTGTAGTACTATATTCTGGGAGTACTCCAGTTAAGCACCATGCCTGGTTTTTGCCAGTTGAACGGCACACTGTCTCCCTTGTTGAACTCCGTGGTGTGCTTAGGCACACCAGGATGAGGTCGAGTTTGCGCCTATGGATCAAAATAAGCTGTAACCGGGTAAAGGCCTTGTCTTACCCAACCTCAACATTGAAAACGTTTCCCGCATTCTAGCTTTTTAAAATTATAGCTACCAAATAACGAAGTGTCTAAAAAGTCTGCATTTGCAATCCAGAAAGTTATTCAAGGAATAGGTGGAAGACCAAAATCAGTAAAAAACTACGATCCGGTGACTTGCTCTTTGAAATACCATCTGCCTTGCAAACCAAATCTTTCTTGTTGGTCAAAACGGTTTCAGATTGTACTTTAACCGTACATCCTCTTAGATCATTAAATTCCTCTCGTGGTGTCAAATCTGAAACATACCTTTAGTGCTGCTCCGAAGCAGCTATCTTGGAGGGACTCTCTGACCAGGATGTTATCCAGGACAATACAAAAGGACTTGTATCTTTTCCCCACTAGACATTTAATTCTAACCTTCAATAGCACCAAACTACCGTTAACCATTAGAGCTGGATACCTAAATATAAAGTATGTCCCTATTTACTGAATTTTCTGAGCTGTTTTAAGTGCCACAGGTTTGGCCACTCTCTCAAATTTCTTGCCGCGATCAATTGAGGTGCTCTAAATGTGCTTCCGTTGGGTATTCTTCCACGCCGAAATTTTTTATAATTGCTCAGAGTCGCATTCATCAAATTCAAAATTATGCCCTAAATGGAAATTCGAAAAAGAAATTCTGGAAATTAAAATAAAGAGAAATATCTCCTATTTAGAGCTCGCTAACTAATAGTTCCTCAGGCATAAGAAACATATGCTCAAGTTACCAAACCTAAAACTGTATCAACAACTACCCAAACAGATCCAAATATAACAAACACAATCTGCCTTCATTTGCAACGTCTGACAACCCTATCCTCTGCAAATCAGATGGCAAGTACGTCTTTTTCAATGCCTACAATCTCCAAATCATCATCAACTCAAGGACATCTTTTTAGAGGAGAATTGAATTCATGTTTTATATCAAAACATAATAATTAATGTTTTGAATGATTTTCCATGTTTTTAATTTCACATTTTACCATTTTAATATAGTGTAATAATACAAGAATTTTCACTACGAATTTATTGAATTTTAGTTCTTTAATATATATTCATGTCATTAATTGAAATTTTTAACTGTGTTTTAAAATTATTGTGGAAGTTTAAACAAATGTTTGGCGCAGTATAGCCGAAATTAGCTCTTGCGCTAATAAAACCCAAAATCACTCACTCAATCACTAGAATCAGTCACGAAAATTGGTAGGATGGATGAAGAAAATTGAGTTTCCATCATTTTACAGCAAGGGTATTAAACTTGCAGACTTGGACCCAGCAAACAAGATTTAACTTTAGGTGGGCCAAAAAAATTAAAATTCGTAGAAATGTAAGTTTATTTCGAATAACTCTTTATAACTTAATTCAGTCTTATGATTATACCCATGAGGGTCAAGGCCTACTGTGCCCAACTCAGTATACACGATCTTGGACCCTGAGGTTCATGAGCAGATGTTCCGGTCAGGTGGTGAGTCTGACGCGAAACCCCCAGTGTTAAGTTTCCAAAGTTCAGTCGACCCACTGAAAGGAAGAAAGGACGAATCAGCTTTGCTCAGCCGGGGTTTTAATCTCGTACCTGTGGCGTGGAAGCGCAATGCACTAACCTCTCAGGAAATGGGCTTGATAACACTTTATAATAAATAGAAATAAAGGAAAAGAAAGTTTAATATTTAAGTCCTGACACTTGACATCTCTTCCCTGTTATTATCTTTCCTATTTCGAGAGAAGATTTGATATTTTATTATATAATACTATGTGCTCACACGCCTATGTGAAGAGTAGTCCCAATGTAGCTCATGTATTTCGTAAGAGTCAAAAAAATGGGTACCCAGTGTCCTGTGGTATAACTGGATACCCTGCTCCAGGGGATTATATCAGGGGACTGGACCGCCAGGTTAGGGGTTGGCGTAGGGTTTAACAAATCTACCCTGTAATAAACCTGTTGTTATGAAATTCAAGGAAGATAATCCGCGGTTATACTTGAAGGTGTAAACGAAAACAATAGCTGAAGAAGAAGATACAATTTTGAATTATATAGAATTTATAAACAACCTGAAATCATTAAATACATAAAAGTAAATAGAATTCATTGGATAGACCATATAATTCAAATACCAGACGATAATGTTTTAAAATATAAATTCAAATCACCGACCCGAAGCATGGAAGACCAAGGTTGAGATGGACAAATTCAGTTTAATTAGAATTCGGGATTGTAAATGAGAAAACTTGGAGAACGAAAGTGAACAAGAGGTCACTATGGAGGAATCTTCAAAGGAAGGCACACTAGCCCACAAAGGGGTGTCTTGTCACGTATGATGATTATGAACCGATATACTGGCCGAGACGCAGAAATGTTCGTCATGGGCCGCGAGTTTGACACTTCTGTTTGACAGCAGTTATAGGTCACGAATGAATTTAAAAATTTTTATTACTAGTAAAATAAATATATTTGCTTCAACTTTAATTTTTTTTAATTTCGTAAGTATGGAGTTCGATTAACCATTTTATACTTAATTTAATTTTTCACAAAAATATGCTTAGAATTTGGCGTTAGCCTTTGGGTGCGACGGCGGCTTAAATTCGAATAAATACGGTGTGTGTGTGTGTGTAAACTTACTTAAAATTGATCTTTTTATTTACTAAATTTCATTTTTTTATGCCCCTGTTCTTTGTTCATTTTGTATTGGAGGGAAATGATCAGGTGATATGTTTACTTATTTTAACAATATTTATACAAAAACATCGTAATATCTACTTAAGGGGGTCACTTCACGAAAATCGAATTAAAAATCGATTTTTCAATTTTGATTGAAAAATAAAATACTATTCGTTTTTCTTTCTACTGCAATTTGAATTTTCGCTCTATCTGAATTAGAAGTATTTTTAATATTTTTTAAATAAGTTGTTTACATTTGTCAAACCCTAAAGCAGCTGACTGCCACGCCCCTTTCAAATTAAAACAAAAGACACATGCTACTTTTCAGCCTTATCAAATAGTTTAAATTGATCAGAAGAATTCATTTTGATCAGCAGCTTATTCAAGAAAGAATCGAAGTGAATAGTTGTAGCTGTTTGTTTACTTTTAGGTTGCTTACATGCTGTTTTTTACGTGGTTAAATATAACGACTTTTTGCTATTGTGCAGAATAATTTTTCTTATCAAAAATATTTTATAAATATGCCTCAGTTTAATAACAAAACACGTAAAAAACGAAAGTTTGAAGAAATAGGTACGAAAACCCAAACTTTCGAGGAATTAAATGTTGCATAACAGTCAGACAATTGCAACATAAATAATTCAATTTTGAAAGTAAAGTTAGGTAAGTTTAATAAAGAGTATGTTTCCTTTTTAGATTCATTTGAATGTTTTTGTGAAATGACTGACATTGTACTGTTTTTTCTTGTGCTTTGAAACAACATTAATTACATAATAAAATGTAAAAAACAAGATTCACATAATTTTGGTTGCCAAATCCAGGTTTGCTACAAAATTGTTAATATGTTGTGTTTTTTGTGGTGTTATTAAAACATTTTCTAATACTAAGTTTACTAATGCAGTAGTTAATCAAAAAAGATACAAAATTATATGAAGTGAACACTAGGCTTTTATATGTTATGAGGTATATTAAAAAAGAAGCAGTTGCGAAAATATTTTGTGGAGTTATGAATTTGTCACCTCCACCAAAGGGGTTTTGCAAGTCCATGCATAAATTAAATAACGCAACATAGAAAGTAGCCAAAGCGTCTATGACGTTAGCTGCTGCCGAAACAATAATGCAGTAATAAATAATAATGAAGGTTCAAATGTACCGGTGGCTATCGATGGTACCTGGCAAAAAAAGGGGCCATACTTCTGTAAATGGTATTTCTACGGCAGTTAGTGAGGACACTGTGAAAATTGTTGATGCTAAAATATTATCGAGGAAAGGCTCATGTAATTTTAACGGTAATGTACATTGCAATGAGTGTTCAGAAAATAACGTTGGAAATAATACGGTAATAGAAGTTGAAGGTGCACTTTGTATCTTCCATCGCTCAAAGGCATTGCACAATATATGATATACACAATACTTGAACTATATGGAACTCTAAAGAGCAAAAGCAGTTTAAGAATCTAAACTTTAAAGAGATGTCAACTTTAAAAAAATTAGAATGTGTTGGTCATGTTGATAAAAGGTTGACAACTCAGGTATTAAAATTAAGAGGCAAAGAGCGCGAGGAAAAAAAAAATCTCTAGGATGGCGTAATAGATTGACAGATGCAGAAATAGATAAATTGCAAAGATACTACGTTTTGCTATTAAAACAACTCAGTAAACTTGTCAGACATAAGGCAAGCTATTAAGGCTATATTTTTGATAAAATCTCCCCAGATTTGAATCTACGACACGGTTTATGCCCCATGGGAGGTGACTGGTGGTGTAGATATAACACATATAAGCATAAACACAATATAAGTTTATGCTTATATGTAGTTACACATATAAGCATAAACACAACTTACCTATTGCAATTAGAAATTGCATAAAAAAAGTATTTAGAGGTCTCTAGTCTTGCATTTTTATGTAGATGCTTGTTTGATAAAACTCAAAATTTTAATGAAAGCGTAAATAGTATTTGGTCTATAATTCCAAAAACGTTATTTGTGAACTTTAAAAACTGGAGTACATGAGGTAATGTCTTTATAGAATCAAGGTTTTATTACTAAATTTAAAGTTTTAGATGTATTAAACATTCAACAACTCCAGGATTTTACAAATGTCGAGCGTTGCAAGATGTAGATCATGCGTGCATTAAGAAAACAGAATAAGCAGTTTTACAATGAACCAAAGAAGCTAGAATTAAAAACAAACAACTAAAATGTAGACAAGAAGATAATATTGCAGAGGACACCAGCAATTCAAGTTATAGTTCTGGTATGCGTTAATTAATAGTAAGTTTTTACTTTAAATCTCTATTTCTCAAAACTGTAAATTTCAACACAAAAGGAACATTTTTAAAAAAAATTCTTATTTTATAGCCTTGAAACTTTGCACATGTGTTAACACTATACAAATAAATATTTTAATGAGAGATTTTGTCAAAAAATTTATTCAAAAAATATTTATGGATTAAAATGTACAAGAATTTTCACCGTGTTAAAAATTTGACGTGTTACTTCACAAAATGATTTTTTAAAAACTAATCAAAAAATTTTTAAAATACTCCCATTAAAAAAAATAAAACAATACAATAAATGCACACAAAAAAATTCATGACTGTACAACCTGCCAATTTTTTAAAAATGTTCCTCAAAATTGGTCATTTTTAACATTACGGAGATAGGGAGAATGCTGCGTGAAGTGGTGACCCCCTTAAAAAGAATAGATTTTACAAATTTGTCTTGTTATATTTTATTTAATAATATCATTGGAGTATTTTATTTTCTAATGATGTCATATTTATAGTATTTCTTTCTCCATAGCCCAGTAGTATAAGTAAATTACAATTGAAGGTTCGCTGCCGCGAAACATTGTTTAAACCTGCATTTTTGGTTTCTAATGCCAAAAGTTTTCTGTTATACTACTATGTCTAATATTTCTTACTCTCTTTTGTCTAGTTATACTTAGGATTAAATTATTTGTATATATTAGTATATTTTTTGTGGTTTTTATATATACATATATATATATATATATAGAGTTAATTATACTTTAGTATAGAGACAGAAATCATTAGGGAACTTAGATAAATTAAACATAAAACGACAGGTATAGGAATTTAAAGCAGACCTTGGAATTTTAAAAAGATAATAGAATTTTAAAAAAAGATATTTGAATTTTTTTAAAAAATATAAGGATGCTTCAGTCATATGGATAGATTTTCTAAATCCATTAAAAAAAAAGTTAATTTACCTAAAATTGCATTAATATTTGAGTCCTTAAAATGGCTTGTGTACGTAAATATTTTTAAAATGCGTTTGAATTTTTCAACAGGGTACGTTTTCAGTGTAGAAATTTTTTTCTATACATAGGCTTTATTTCTAATCAAATGAGGTAAGAAAATTGTAAAGAAAAAAGAAACTTAAGCGCATACACAAGCACTGCCTTCTTCTTTTGTATCACTACATCTTAAATAATACATTTTATACTTTTTTTAAAAATTTTAAAAAGTTATTTTTTTCCCTTTTAATTTCACGAAAAGCAGCATGTCTGTATTTTTTTCTTAAATATCAAAACTTTTTTTAATTTACCCTTTTGCTAAATAAATGGAACTAAAAAGTATGAAACGACGTTATGTATGACAATATCTGTCAATATTCATTAGAAAATTGAATACAGACTGTATCTTGTACACTTTTATGTCAAGAGTTATATATATATATTCTCTTGATATTTCTGTGTAATTGAAAACGTTTTGTTCTATAATCTTCCCGTCTAGGTGGATTAGTGGAGAAGGATTTACGAAACAAATAGGAGAGAAGAAAAAATAAGAAAGGTCCAGAAACATTGAGGTATTGATAATTTTTTATAAGTTAATCATATTTCCCTCTATTAATTAATTGTATTTTTAAACGTTACGCACTAGCTAATACTCTTGTTTTGATTGCCTATTTCTTTAAAATTAATTCCTTATGAAAAATATCCAGATTTTTCTTAAAAAATAAGCAAAATCAGATTATTTTGCTGTTTACAGGTACAAATTTTGCTCAGTATATTTCTAATTTTGTTTTAAGAATTTTTAATAATAGAGCTTGCAAACTGCTTTCAGTAGCTCGTACGATCCCATTACAAAGATGTAGAATAATGCATCGATTCTGTTGCATTTGAGTTGGACACTAAAGCGGATTTGATGCCTCCATTTACATCTTTTCTAAATTTCGATTTCTGATAAAACGATAGTTCGAGCCCAGTACCACTAAAGACCCGCCTTGTAGGGCAGCGATGCACGTTAAATCTGTCGAGAGCTGAACGTCCTCCCATTGGTGTGGTGTGGTAGCTGGTTAGGAAGGGTGCCGGCGCAGGTGTCGTCCACACATCGCTTGACCGCTAGTTCAAAATTACGTGGTCCGTCGCCAAAAGCCCTAGTGTAGCTAAACTGTGCGACGTTAATAATCAATCAATATATTAATCAATCTGATTAAACGATAATTAATTATTTTATTAATTTTCAATGTGCTATCAAATACAGAAAAAGACTGTTGTAAACAATTTACTTCTATATGCAATATTTTGTTGCAACTACTTAAAAGTCACATTTCATACAATTTCTGGATTGAGGCAGAGGTTTCCGACTAGGATAGGAGAGCAGTTTTTGAAACACTTATTTTCAGAAGAATTTTATTGTTTTAAAGAACATAAATAGGCTTAAAAAGTCATAATTATCAAATAATAGCATATATTGCCTTTTGTTTTTGAAAAAAATATTATTTTTATGAAATTTTAGCCATTATCAGCCCTGCCCGGAATTCACGACCAGTTGCATTAAAGAACCACACTTACAAAGAAGATGTAGATAACAATCATTGTGTTCTTTGCAGTGAATTACACTCTGTTAAGGCATAATGCTGTTGTCTACTTCTATCATAAAATCTCCTTGTCAATGTAAAGAACTTCCAAAGAGGAAAACAGTAAGAGTTTTCTTAAATCCTTTTCTTCTTAGCGTAAAAAAGTCTATTTTAGCATAATTATGTAGTGTAATCGAATTAGCATATCAAACGCAAATTTTACTTTCAGGGTCCTTCTAAGAATTTAGCAATGCTTAGGATGTAAGATTGAGATCTAATTTTTTTTTTTTCAAAAGGAAGATACAAGCAACTTCTCCTTATTTTCATTACAAATGAATAAATATTACAAATATAAATCTTATTACTTAAATCGAATTTATAAAAATGAAAATGTTCCTCCATACAGAAATTTTCGTTCATTATAAAAATAAAATATCAAATCTGTATTGAAATTTTTCTAGATTATTACACAGTAAAATGCTAGATTTAGGCTATGAGGCTATTTTTAAGATTATTGCATTGCATCATATAGTAAAGATAAAAAAATACAATGTTATGTACTTCTTTGTCAAACAAAAGCTATATAGTAGGGTAAATTTATATCTTAAAATACATAACATGTATGAAACACACAATTGCCAGCCAAATTGATCATTATCACTGCCGGCATTCATTTCAGCTGTGATGGAAACCTGGAAGTCAAATCGCATGGCCGCCAGCCAAAATCAGATTTAAGGACTATTCAGAGGTGTGTAGGCCGCCATAGACTAAAAAGAGGGACGAATAATACATTAATATATGTCTCGGGACTCTCCAAGTCCGTACAACTGGTTGTTCACATACTTTTAACAAAATGGTGTATCTTATATAAGAGCCCACAAATATAGAAAATTCCGTTGATGGAAGTAACTTTTTATAGTGTTTCATTTTACTCTGAAATACAACATCATTACACCATTCAAGTAGAATTTAATATTTTTAATATGTGTATATACTTGTAAAAATTGCTTTATGATCTGAATGAAATTATTCTTTTCATAAATATCCTATTATAAATTACATAGGTGCACATGCTTATGATTTTAATCCAAGGTGAAGGGCGAAAGCTTTCTCTCGACTAAGATTGCCTGGTACATACATTCTTACCCAGGACATGTATGACTTAAATTTAGTAGTACATTAAGAATGAAACATTCTTGTTTGTAATTATTGAATTTTCTTCTGTATAATTAATATTTCTTCTTTTGTGATTTATTTAGAATTAATGGAATTTCTTTAGCTGTTTAGAATTTGTTCATTCAAAAGTATATATCTTTTCTTTTTATATCTCTCTTTATGTCCAGACTATCCCAAAATAGTGCTGGCAGGGAACATTGAAAGTACAACGAAGGATTAAATGAGGGCGGTTCAAAGCATGCTGTATCGTAACTGAAAATACAAGTATAAGCTGCCTTCTTCTTACATTTCTCCCGTATAAACAACCATCTGCTTTCTTCATAACAAGTAAAGGTTTAATTAAATGTGAAAACTGAATCAAATGAATTTCAATATCTCTCTCGTTTCAAAAACAATTTTTATGGGGTGTAATGTAGATCCCTCCCGTGGGTACACTCCGGCTAAAAAGCTAAATGATCTACGACTGAGGCAGGGCTTTGAAGTTATTTGTGCTGTGGTATGATCTTGAATGCACAGCATTTATTAGAAAGTATTGCCCCGCACTATCAGGATTACTGTGGCAATATCTAGCAGATATTGGGAAGTCATGGAACTAGTCAGGGTTTGAGAATATGAGCCTAATGATTTCATTTTACAGTTGCTTTTTATGATTCTCCAAAGTGTCCAGTTATCTCTCTCGTTCGTTTACTGTTCCGTTGTTTTGGCGATATATAATAGTGTATAGATGTTTTCTCTAAAGTGCTATTGCTTTAAAAAAAAAATTTTTTTAATGGAGTAGAGAGATATTTAGAGTATATTATTCATTTATATGAAGTAAGTAACACTTTGTAAATATATTTCAAGAATGTGCATTTATTTATTTGAATGTTATAAATTTATTGTACGACTACAGTCTACAATTATATATATTAGAAAGTTTGAATAATTTTTATTATACCTTTTTAAAAATATAAGAAACTTCAGAATTAAGTATAACGCAGAGTTACACTTCAGTGCCTAACTTTCTGAATTTAATTCTTGTTTCAATACTTCACATGCTTGACCACTTGGCTCATTAACTAATAATAATTTAACACCTAATTGCAAAGGAATTGCATTTTATTGGCTCTGAAGAAAAGTTATTGCATTTTGTTTTTCCCCTTAAGGAAAACAATTAAAAAATACGAATATTTTATATTGTTTTCATAAGAATAATATTTTACATTTATAACATTTTTTTATAATGGAAGAACTTGATATTTTAAATTTCAATCCTAAATTCCTTAAAATTTGCTTATAATTATACAAAATTAGAGAAAAAAGGTATCTATAGAAAATTATTTTATATAAATCTACTTTTGCATAAATTACTCTTTTATCAAAACGTTAAACGTTTTCTCTTATATTTTGAAGTAAGTGATAAAATTGCAGGCTTGTGATTAGCATTGAAAATAATATAAATTGATTTTAATATAATTATAATTAGTTCTTAGGTAATTGATAATTTAGCGGAGAAATTTCATGCCTTCCTGGCTGTCTTCTGTTTCAGGCTGTCTTCTCGGCTGATTTCCTTTACAAAACTATACAGAACGTTTGCAGTGATTCTGAACAGGCGCAAGAAATATTTCCGAGGTAAGACATGCATTGTGAATATTCGTTGCCTAAAACAATATTAACTGATATGTCAATAAAAATTATTTTATTTTAAAATTGTTTTGTACAGATTTCAAAGTATATTTTTTAAAAAATAATTAATAGGTTTTTAATATCAGAAAAATTTCTCCTTCCCGGTTTCATGCATTTTGGTGTTTTCCATTTGTAGCTATGATGATCCTTCAGGGAAACAATGTCTTCCTTTTAGATGAGTACGGGTTTTCCACAATGCAGTGCCTAGTGATCTTTTCTTTTCCCAAAGGAATTTACTGTCTTTGGTAAACATGGGTTTCATGACCCCGAGGTATCCTAGTGATACTTCTCTATCTTCGAACCTCTTCTTGTCACGCATTTCCTGCTTTTTCCTTTTCGGTTTCGGATGAATGTTAAAATGTAATAGTATTTTTAACAAGTGTTTGAAGCAGTTTAGTCAAAATTGGCCCTGACACCATTAAAAAACACAGTTACTCACTCATGAAATACCCATAAAAAAATTAAATACATAATTCGGTTGATGGAAGTAACTTTTTATAGTGTTTCATTTTACTCTCAAAGCACAACATCGTACACCATTCAAATAAAAATTTCAATATTTTATTATGTGTATATACTTGTGAAAATTACTTTATGATCTGAATGAAATTATTCTTTTCATAAATATCCTATTAAAAATTACATAGGTGCACATGTTTATGATTTTAATCCAAGGTGAAAGGGCAGCTTTCTCTCGACTAAGATTGCCTGGGTACCATACATTCTTGCAGGACATGTATGACTTAAATTTAGTAGTACATTAAGAATGAAACATTCTTGTTTGTAATTATTAATTTTCTTCTGTATAATTATCTTCTTTTGTGATTTATTTAGAATTAATGGAATTTTCTTTAGCTGTTTAGAAATTGTTCATTCAAGAGTATATATCTTTCTTTTATATCTCTCTTTATGTCCAGACTATCCCAAAAATAGTGCTGACGGGAACATTGAAAGTACAACGAAGGATTAAATGAGGCGGTTCAAAGCATGCTGTCGTAACTGAAAATACAAATGTCTTCAAATTCTTCTTCTATTTCTCCGTATAAACAACCATCTGCTTACTTCATAACAAGTAAAGGTTTAATTAAATGTGAAAACCGAATCAAATGCATTTTAATATCTCTCTCGTTTCAATAACAATTTTTTTTATGGGGTGTAATGTAGATCACCTCCACTTGGTGCACTCCGGGTAACGCTAAATGATCTACGACTGAGGCAGGGCTTTGAAGTTATTTATGCTGTCATTGTCAGTCTTGAATGCACAGCATTTATTATTGTGCCCCGCACTATCAAGCTACTGTATATCTAGAGATATTGGGAAGTCATGGAACTAGTCAGGATTTGAGAATATGAGCCTAATGATTTCATTTTACAGTTGATTTTTTTGATTCTCCAAAGTGTCCAGTTATTCCAGCAGAAGTTATTCGTTAAAAAATTAAAAACATGTAGCCGTTTCCTAACTTTTGTGTGCTCTTGGTTTTTTTAAATTATTTGTTTACAAAGTAAAAATAATACACTTGTCGATATATTTTATTCCTAGTAATCATAACCTTTTAAAATTATCTTTTTCTTTCCCCTTAAAAATGTAGAACTCAGAAGATTGAAATGGTATGTCAAGTTTCGTTACGATCCCGCAATTACTTTGTGAATACAAGACTATTTCTCAGTCACAGTTATGTCAAGAGTTATATATATATATATTCTTTTGACCTTTCTGTACTGTAGAATTCGTTTTGTTGTATCATCTTCTTGTGGTCGAGGAGGTGTGAAAAAGGAAGCAACAAACAAGTAACAGGAGAGAATAAAGGAGTTTAGAGACTGTGCGGTATCAATAAATTTTTTTAATTTAAACATATCTCCCTCTAATAATTTCTTCTACTATTTATTGTCTTTTTCAGAGGGTGCGTTGCAAATAAAATAGTTTTTAAGGACCAAACGTTTGTGTTTCTCTAAAAAATTTCAAAAATTTTTTGTTTTTTCTGGGGGTTTTTCAAAACCCCTTTTTTTTAAAAAAAATTTTAAAAAAATAAAAAAATTTTTTTTAAATATTTTCCCACATTGAAAATGGGGTTTGCCGATTTTAATTTTTAATCCAAAAAATTTGACCACAAAGGGTTTTATTTTTTTAAATTTATCCAAACTAAAGTTACAAAAAATATTTGCGCTCAATATTGTAAACTTTTTTTCTCCTTTAACCCCAAAAAGGCTAATTTTAAAAATTTAAAAAAAAGGGAAAAAAAAGATTTTTTTTTTTGGTTTTTATGAAATAAAAATTTTGATTTAATAATAATTTATTAAAATAAATTTTTAAAAGTAATTTTATTTTTTTCCCCTTTTTGTCTTAAAAAAAAATTTTTTAAAATATCTGATTTTTCAAAAAAATTAAACTGAATCGGGTTTTTTTTTTTACTTATACATTTAAACAGAAATTTTTATTTTAAGATAAAAGATCAAAATAAGCAGACTGCAAGAGTAAAAAAAAATTTTAAAAAAAACCGAATTTGTGGTCTTGAAAAAAAGATTTTAAAAAACTTGCTTTTCTCCTTGTTACTTATTCAGAAGTTATCCGTTAATGAATAAAAACAAGATTACCTTTTCCTAAATTTGTGTGAGGTTTTTTGTGTGCTCTGGGATCTTATTTTGAATATTTGAATTTCACATATCCCACTAGGCATTCTAATTTTGTGAAAAGTAATAAAGAATAACTCCCGAAAAAAGAATTAAAAAGTTTGCTTTTAACTTTTTTTCTTAAGCCAAAGTTATCCACTAAAGAATAAAAACAACATCACTTTTTCTAATTTTTATGTGAGTTTTTTGTGTGTTTCTGATTATTAGTTTACTAAGTAAAAATAATACACATGTCCATATTTATTTTTTTCTTAGTATTCATAACCTTTTAAAATTTCTTTTCCCCCAAAAATGTAGAACTCAGTAGAAGGAAAAGGAATACTAGACTATTTCTAGCTCATGGCTATATGAAGAGTTATGTATATATTCTCTTGATATTTCTGTGGGGTAGAATTCGTTTTTTCTATCATCTTCTCGTACTGTGCAGTAGAATTTGTTTTGTTCTATTATCTTCCCGTCTTTTCGGAGGTGTGGAGAAGGAAGTAACCAACAAGTAACAGGAGAGAAGAAAGGAGAACAGAAACTCAGCGGTATTAAATTTTTTTAAAAAATTTAATCATATTTTCCTTTATTTATATTACTTTCAAATGCTTCACACCAGCTTATTTTTTTTATTTGCTCTACAATTGTTTAAAATCAACTGTTTATGAAATCTATATAAATTTTTCTAAAAGAAAAACAAAATATAGATTTTTTGTAGCTTCAATGTATTTCTTTGCCTAAGATAAACTCTTTCTATATTTAAGGCACAAAAACACGAATTAATGAAAGAAGCTTCATAATCGTTGGTGTACAAATTGATAATATCACAGATTCCATTGCTTTTTTTATTTCTTAGTTGCAACAACTTATATTCAAAGACAAATTACTTGTCAAATAAAAGGACACGACGTGATACAAGACTATTTCTTGTATATCTTTTAGTAACAAGAGATATATATAAACTGTTTTGTTCATAACGGTCACATGAATTCGTTTTGTACATACATTTTCCTATTTAGGAGTAGAGAAGGAGGTACCCCAAACAGGAAAGGGGACAGAAGAAAGAAGGAGTTCAAAAACAGTAGAGGGGTACTGATAATTTTTATAAGTTAATCATTTTCCTTTGTTTATTTTTTTTTATATGCTTCGCACTAGCTAAAACTCTTGTTTCTTTACATATATTTTAAAATCAACTGTTTATGAAAAATATCTAGATTTTTCTTTAAAATATGAACAAAAACCAGATTTTTTGTCTTTTGCATATAATTTTTAACCTCTGAAACTCTCTTTCTACGTTAAAGGCACGGAAACTCGAAGTAATGAAAGGAGCGCCATAATCGTTGATGTAGAAATTGAGAATATCGGCGGCTGTGACGTTCAAATAATTTCTTGGTTGTAGCACATTTTATCTTTAAAAATCTCCTGTTAAAACCACAGGAAAAGGACTAAAAGTTTTATGGGAAAATTAAAAATATTTTTCCCAATGACCTATTTAATAGGGATAATTTGGGTGTGCCCCTGTTTTGGGTTATTGAATATTTAATCTAGAATTTAAATTTAAATTTTAAAGTAAAATTATTGCTTTTTAAATTATACAAATTCAAAATTTTAAACTTTTTAAAAAATTTTTCCCTTTTTTGATGTTGAAAAAAATCACCGGGCAGCCCAAAAAGAGTAAAAAAGTGTTGGGGAAAAGCTAAAAGTTTCCCTTTAAATTTTGTTGCTTCCCATGGGCTATTCTTTAAAAAATTAAAAAACAGCCCTTTTCCCAATTTTTGTGTGTTTTTGGTTTTTTTTAAATTATTTTTTTTAAAAAAAGAAAAAAAATAAATTTCGATATATTTTCCTTTCCCTAGAAATCAAAACCCTTTTTAAAAATTATTTTTTCCCCAAAATGTGGGAACCTGAAGATTAAAAATTTTGGTCGTTTCTTACGATCCCGAAATTATTTTGTGAATAAAAAGATATTTCATTTCAAGTTATTATTTTTATTTTTTTGACCTTTCTGTACTGTGAATCTTTTTTGTTGTATCATCTTTTTTTGTGGTCGAGGAGGTAAAAAAGGGGCAAAAAACAAGTAAACCCGGAGAGAAAAAAAAGAAGTATAAGGGCGGTGGATCATAATTGTTTTAATTTAAAATATTTCCCTTTAAAAATTTATTTCCCACTATTTTAACTCTTTTTTTCAGAGGGTGCGGAAATAAAATAGTTTTTAAACAATTTTAAAGGGTTTGTGTTTTCTTAAACCCCAAAATTTTTTTTTTTTTCCAAAAAAAGGGGTATTTTTCTATATACCCCATTTAAAATTTTTTAATTTTTTTGAAAAAAATATTTTTAAAAAAAGAAAATTTTAAATTTTTTTTTATCAATATTTATTAAATTTACAAATGACGTGTTAATGACACAAATTTTTTAATTATCCAACCAAATAAATAAAAAAATTTGCATTCCTTTATATTGGGGGTTTTCTTTTTTAAAATTTTTCACAGGGAAATAAAGCTACGGGAAAAAATTTTCAGCATACAATAATTTTTAAACATTTTGTTTTTTTCATCCTTTAACCCCCAAAAAAATGCATCAATTTAATTAAAATTTAAATTTTCCTTTTTTTAAGGGGAAAAAAAAACGTATTGTGTTCCTACTTCTTGGGTATTTTTGAATGTTAAATAAATAATTTTCGATTTAATACTTTATAAATATATTTAAAAAAAAAATATTTTCCCAAAGGGCGATATTATTTTTTTTAATTTTGCCCCTTAAAAAAAAAAGCCCCCTTTAAAAATAATTTTTTCTTAAAAAATTTAAAATGAATCTGGCTTTTTTTTCCCTTTCATTTTATACATTTAAAAAAGAAATTTTTTTTTAAGATAAAAAAATCAAAATTTGCGACTGCAAGAGGAAAAAAAAAAAAAACTGGGAATTTTGTGGTCTTGAAAAAAAATTTTAAAAACTTGGTTTTTTTCCTTGTTACTTATTTTGAAATTATCCGTTAAGAATAAAACAAAGATTTTTCCTAATTTTTGGGGAGGTTTTTGTGCCTGGGGTATTATTTTGAATATTTTTAATTTCCAACAATATCCCACTAGGCCTTTTTTTAATTTTGGTAAAAAATAATAAAAAAATAACTCCCCGGGAAATTAAAAAATTTGGTTTTCTTTTTTTTAAAACCAAACTATCCACCTTAAAGAAAAAACAACATCACTTTTTTTTAATTTTAATGTATTTTTGAGTTTCTTCTGATTATTAGGTTCCCCTAAGTAAAAATAATACACATGTCCATTTATATTTTATTTCCCTTTGTATTTTAACCTTTAAAATTTTTGCCCCCAAAAAAGAGAACTTGAAGAAGGGAAAAGGGAAAACTAGGGTCATTTCTAGCCTGGGGTAATTAAAGTTATGTATATATTCTCTTTTATATTTCTGTGAGGTAGAATTTTGTTTTTCCATCTTTTGACTGTGCAGTAGAATTTGTTTTTTTCCATTTCTTCCCCTTTTTTTCGGGGGGTGTGGGGAAGGAATTAACCAACAAGGGAACAGGAGAGAAGAAAGGAGAAAAGAACTCAGAACTAGGTATTGAAATTTTTTTAAAAAAATTTAATCATATTTTCCTTTATTTATATTACTTTCATATGCTTCGCACCAGCTTATTTTTTTTATTTGCTCTACAATTGTTTAAAATCAACTGTTTATGAAATCTATATAAATTTTTCTAAAAGAAAAACAAAACATAGATTTTTTGTAGCTTCAATATTTCTTAGCCTAAGATAAACTCTTTCTATATTTAAAGCACAAACACGAATTAATGAAAGAAGCTTCATAATCGTTGGTATAGAAATTGATAATATCACAGATTTCAATGCTTTTTTTATTTCTTAGTTGCAACAACTTATATTCAAAGACAAATTACTTGTCAAATAAAAGTACACGACGTGATACAAGGCTATTTCTTGTATATCTTTTTGTAACAATAGATATATATAAACTCTTTTGTTTATAACGGTGGACATGAATTGGTTTTGTACATATATTTTCCTATCTGGGAGTAGAGAAGGAGGTATCCCAAACACGAAAGGGGACACAAGAAAGAAGGAGTTCAAAAACAGTGGGGGTACTGATAATTTTTATAAGTTAATAATTTTCCCTTTGCTTATTTATTTTTTATATGCTTCGCAATAGCTAAAACTCTTGCTTTCTTTACATATATTTAAAAATCAACTGTTTATGAAAAATATCTAGATTTTTCTTTAAAATATGAACAAAAACCAGATTTTGTTTTGCATATAATTTTTAACCTCTGAAACTCTCTTTCTACGTTAAAGGCACGGAAACTCGAAGTAATGAAAGGAGCGCCATAATCGTTGATGTAGAAATTGAGAATATCGGCGGCTGTGACGTTCATTTTATTTCTTGGTTGTAGCACATTTTTATCAAGGGCAAATCTCCTGTTAAACCACAGGTAAGACTACACAGTTTTATAGAAATTAAGAGCATATTATTCCAATGACTGATTAGTATGATAATTTAGTGTGCACTGTATTAGTTATTGAATATTTAATCTAGAATTTAATACGAAATTTAGTATAATTATTGCTCCTTTTAGTCATATAAATTCATAATTCTATACATTTAAAAATTTTCCTTTTGATGTTAAGAAAAAAAATCACACTGCAGACTGCAAGAGTAAAAAAAAAATGTGTTGTGAAAAAGTTTTCAAAAGTCTGCTTTTCACCTTGTTGCTTAAGCAGAAGTTATCCGTTAAAAAATTAAAAACATGTAGCCGTTTCCTTACTTTTGTGTGCTCTTGGATTTTTTTAGATTATTTGTTTACAAAGTAAAAATAATACACATGTCGATATATTTTATTCCTAGTAATCATAACCTTTTAAAATTATCTTTTTTTTCCCTTAAAAATGTAGAACTCAGAAGACTGAAATGGTATGTCAAGTTTCGTTACGATCCCGCAATTACTTTGTGAATACAAGACTATTTCTCAGTCACAGTTATGTCAAGAGTTATATATATATTCTTTTGATCTTTCTGTACTGTAGAATTCGTGTTTTGTTGTATCATTTTCTTGTGGACGAAGAGGTGTGAAGAAGGAAACAACAAACAAGTAACAGGAGAGAAGAAAGGAGTATAGAAACTGTGCGGTATCGCGATAATTTTTTTAAATATAATTATATTTCCCCGTATTTATTTATTCTACTATTTATTCTCTTTTCAGGTGGGGTTTAAATAAAATATTTTTTAAGGACCAAGTTTTGTTTTTTCTTTCTAAAAATTTCCCAAAATGTTTTTTTTTTCCCAAAAGGGGGATTTTATATACCCCTTTTAAAAATTTTCAATTTTCTAGAAATTTTTAAAAAATTTATATTTTTAATTTTTTTTTAAATTTTGCCACATTGACTAATGACGTGTTATAACAAAAATTTTAATTCCCAAAATAAAAAAATTTGGTTTTTTAATATATCAGGTTTATCTTTTAAATTTATCAAGAACTACAGCAAAAAAAATTTGCAGCCTCTTGTAAACCTTTTGTTTTTTACACCCTTTTGAACCCCAAATAAAATGCATAATTTAATTAAATTAATTTTACCCTTTAAGGAATAAAACAACGCATTTTTTCCTATTTCCTTTTTTTTGGATTTTAAATAAAAAATTCTTCGATTTTAGATAATTTTTTTTAAAATGTAAATATTATACCATGTCGGTATTTTTTTTTCTTCATTTTTTGTCTTAAAATTGCAGTTTATTTAAAATATCTATTTTTTTTCTTAAAAATAAACTGAATCTGGTTTTTTTCCTTTTTTTTGCACTTATACTTTTTTTTTAAAAAATTTATTTTAAGATAAAAGATCCAGATGCGACTGAAGCGTAAAGAAAAAAGAACAATAAAACCCCAATTACATTCTCCACGTTGCTTAAAAAAGAAGTTATCCATTAAAGAATAAAAACATCACTTTTTTTAGTTTTTTGGGGAGTTTTTTTGGGGCTCGGGATTTTTTTTTAATATTTGAATTTCAATATCCCTCTAGGCTTTTAATTTTTTTGAAAAGTAATAAAAAGCTCCCGAAAAAAATTAAAAAATTTGTTTTTTTTTTTTTCTTGGAATTATCCACTAAAAAAATCAACATCACTTTTTTTATTTCTTATTTGAGTTTTGTGTGTTTTGGGTTTTTTTTTGTTATTATTTTACTAAGTAAAAATAAAACACATTCCTATATATTATTTTCTTAGTATTCATAAGAAAATAAACAGAATTCAGATATTTTTAAAGGGGCTCTGGATATATAATTTTTTTTAAAAGTTCTCCAAACATTGTTCTTGATTTAAAAACACGGATAATTTAAATGAATGAAAAAATGGGATATAGCCCCTTGGTATAAAATTTTTTATTCCTGATTGTGAAGTCTTTTTTTTATCTTGATTGATACAACTTTCTTTTTTTCAAATAAAAAACCCGTTAAAAACAGTAAACTAAATGACTTTAAAAAATTAAAACAGATTATTACAATGACAGTTTTTTATTCTATACTTGGTTATTTAATATTTAATTTAAATTAAATTTAAAAAATTTTTTAATTTTTTTTTTTTTAATGGTAGGGAATTAAGAATAATCAATTCGTGAAACTCTCAAATAAAAAATTAAACCAATTGTGTGTGGGGTGTGTGTGTGTGTGTGTGTGTGTGTGTGTGTGTGTGTGTGTGTGTGTGTGTGTGTGTGTGTGTGTGTGTGTGTGTGTGTGTGTGTGTGTGTGTGTGTGTGTGTGTGTGTGTGTGTGTGTGTGTGTGTGTGTGTGTGTGTGTGTGTGTGTGTGTTTAGAGTTGTTTGTCATATTCCAGGTAAACATGCAGAACGTTGCAGTTTAAGTAAACCATTATAACGACAATGTGCTTCGTGTGCTTCGTTTTAAATTCCCTTCGCATAAAGAAAATGAAAGCGGAAGTTGTATGTTTCTGCTTTTATATTTGCTTCCGCAGTGGAGCAGCATATATCTAATATTCAACCAGACTGGTCTAGATATTATTTCCAAATTGGTTGGACTTGGTCAGAAAAAACATGTGTGTCTCCAATGGATACCGTAGCATGTGTGGGAACGAGGCAACTGTAGACCTGGTTGGAAGGACTTGTGATTCTCTTACCCTAGTTCCTATGACTGGAGCCATTCTAAAATACGTTCCCTCCACAGAGTTATAATGAATATCTATATAATAAAAAATATATATATATATATATATATATATATATATATATATATATATATATATATATATATATATATCCTCCCTTCTCTCTCTCTGTGAATTGGAAAAACCCTCCTGCTCACCACTGATACGCAGCTTAGAGTCCCGTCCTGCCTCTACAATGCACGAGATCTAGGGCTCTTCAGAGGGCCATGTCGCACATTAGAAGCGGTCACCTACGTGGTATGACCGTTGTTCAGGGGGTAAAGTCTTTTTTTACCTGTTCCTTCTGTCTTTTTGCTTCTCCTGCTCATCTTCTAGACAGACCTGCCTTGTGACACTCTTATGCGGAAATGTCAAATGGACTTGGCGCTGACTTTCCTGCTCCAAGGGGATTTGAAACAGCAGCAACAACAAAATGACATTCAAGCCTACCATGCTACAAGAAGTTAAATGAACAACATTTGTTTTTCAATAAAACAAATCAATTTTTACAATTTTTTAAATGTGTGTATTTTTAGGGGAGTTTGTTCAACGATCTTGTGTAGCTTGTTATATAAAATAAAACTGAGTGCAATTCAGAATACAGCTATTTCCTTTTTATAAGCGACAAATAAGTCCACTTTTTTTCTTTTGTCTCCTTCAAAAAGAAAAATATAAATTGTGAATCTAATTTTATTTAATGAATTTTTAGTAAAAGGTTTCTCTGGCACTCTCATTATTTTTTTCAATGCCGTATGTATTTTTAAAGAACAAATGGTTTTTAAATAGTAGCCTTGTTGTGACGTCTTTTAAATACTTCATTAAATAGCATTTATCATCCTAGAGCTGTAATATACGTTTAGGGAAAATATATAGAGATTATCACATATTTAATGCTCACTGAAAACCTCCGGGTATCTGTAAAATGCAAACGTATTTTCTAGAATTCTTACGTTTCATATACACACACATTGCCGGCTACAAAATATATATTCTATATTCTTAAGATTTATTTCTATAATTAATTTCTTATTTTTCAGAAAATATATATCAGCAATTCATTCTACTTTAAGACAAGAACTTTATACATGTGTACGATTTCTTCTTTAAAAAAAAAATGTCTAGTGGAGTTCTTTTCCCCTCTATGGTAAAATTGATGGAAGAAATAGAGGTGAGTCATCGCATGTTTTCACTTTTTTTTCTTCTTTGAAATTCCTCATTTTTCGTACCACTCAAGACAAGTTATGTCATTCCTCTATATCTATATTATATATCTTTATCAGATCCACATTTAAGAGCAGTGTATTTTGTATCCGATTAAAATAAAACGTCAAGTATTTTCCTTTTTGCTAAGAATATGTATATCTAATATACTAATTGAACTCGTAAAATCTTATTAGAATAAATTAAATATGTGCATGCTTACGATTTAATCCACGGTGACACGTCAACATTCTTTCGAATAAGAATGCTTGCATACCTCCTTGGTAAATTAAATCAAACCATTCTATGTGAACCTGCAACATTCATGTGTTACAGGAGTCAAAGAATGAGATAAATATTTTATACAATTACATATAAAGGATTTGTTTTTATATAATCTCTTTTTGTGATTTCTTTCGACTGTTGGATTGAACTTAAAATATTTTCTTTCCAAACAAGTTTATAATTTCGCATTGTTTATCCTAATGCAGTGGTTCTGTAACTTTCGATCGCCAAGGGCCTCCCTCCCTCCTTAATGTATCAGCTTGAAATCATGGAACCCCAAGATTCTGCCCAACACCTCTGCCTGACTCCTAAAACCTGTTTCACGGATTTAGAGGTTCCTCAATAATCCTAAAACCACCGCCGCTATTTATAGACTTTTATAACTCTTTTTTTCCCTTTAATAAAATAGTAAACATCTAGTTTAAAATGTTATAAAATACTGATTTCAAGTAGTATTTATCTGTATTAATTAAAAATTTTGATGGGAAGGATAGTACTGCATTTCTCTTTCAAGAGCTGTTGTATTAGGGGTAATATTTGAAATATGCAATCTCAATTTCGGTTCTACGCTTTCCAAACGGTTTCCGCATTTATTTTAACCATAAAAAAAAAGCTGAAAACGTTTTTTCACATAAATAAGTAGTGAACTGAATTGAATCAATATTCCTAAATGAAATACACGTTCTAGTAGAGTTTTTCGTCAGGGACAATTGAGTGGTCTAGAATAGGACGGGGGTGGCACATCTTTCAATTTATCCATGAGGCTTTTCGAAGTCTGTAAAAGAGGGAAAAAATCAACATTAGACAAGAGACCTTCTCAAACCCCTGAAACAACACTGGGGACCCTGGTTGTTCATGCACCATAGTTTAAGAACCGCTGTGCTAATGGATAAACTAAGGCCTATTGAACCCAGGAGGAAAAAAATCAATGCCATTGACAATTACTAATGGTATGTGTAACATTAGTGGTTAAGTTTAAACACTGATGATATATATGTTACCGTTAAAGTGTATAAGTCAGTTTTTTCGTAGAATAACTACGTATTTCAGGAAATAACTAGTCAAGTTAATTAAAGTATATAATATATGAAAAATTTTATATTTCACCTAGTTGTTCTATGTGTGTGTGTGAAGTAACTAGTTATTCTATAAAACAACAAATGCTAAACCGTTGAAGTGTATAATAGATGAAAATTTTCATTTTTTTATACCTAGTTATTCTATAAAATAACTATTGATAGACCGTTGAAGAGTAAAAAATAAAAAATAAAAAACTTCAAGATTACTTTATAAATTAATTAATCATAGATAGATAAAATCTCCCGAAAATACATTTTATCCCTATTACAGATGAATAATTGATAAATAATAAGAAAAAGCAGATGATATAATTTATTATTGCTAACATTAATTATGCAGAAAAAGAGAAAATAAAGAAAATGTTGCAGAAATAGTTATATTAAAATATTATCAAAAAGTGCTGGTAAGAAAAACCGTTGCTTCATAAAAACATTGAGTAAACTTTTTCAAACAAACATGTTAGGGAAATTCATTATTTTTTAGAGTAAGGATTGCTGTGATGTTACCTTTTGAGAGAGAGAGAGAGAGAAATGCATTGCATATTATTTTTGAAACAAGTACACTTTTTACTATTACAAATTTTTAGAATCCTTGTCCAGTGTCACAAATTTGAGTTGTTACAACAGTTCAAAGCATTGTGTCAATATTTGGAGCTTTTTCTGTGGACATTTGCCATTGCAAAGCAGTTATAAGAGATTCAAAAATGACTAAGAGCAGCTAGAACTTTAAAGAGCCATATTTCATACATTAATGATCAAGTAATCATTATTTTATAGAATACGAAGTTAAATCGAAAAATTCAATAATTTTATTTACTTTCCCATATCCCTCTAAGAGATATTTTCTAAGATTTTTCAGAGAAAGAATATTTTCATATATTCCTGTTACACTTTCTAAGTATCCGAAAAGTAAAAAAACTAAAAATTTCATTGGATACTTTATCACTTTTTCATACAGTAAATATATATATATGTGTGTGTGTGTGTTTTATATGGCATAAAATATTTTGATTCCCCCAAAACAAAACAGTAGATTTAAATTGCATTCATAATTATCATGGCTTGTTTTTTAAATTGATCGTTGCTTAGGACTACGAAAATAATGCGTACTGTTTAATACTTTTAAACATTTGGTTGCAGTGCATCCCTGAAACTGGAAATTTCATGTTGTTCATAAATAGTTAAGGATTAAAAACCTACGCCATCTTTTACTACTTTCTGCGTGTGTTTCTGTGAAATAAATAGTTCATGGATTTTCTTTAGATTAGTGGGCTACAAGGTAAATATTATATCCATGTTGATATTATTTTCTAAGTAACCATACACTTTATTTTATATTTTTCTTTTTAGCTAAATAAACAAAAATAGAAAGTATGAAATGGCGTTAGAAGACTGGATACAAGACTATTTCTCTCTATCGTTAGGTGACAAAAGTTAAATATAAATTCTTTTGTTAGTAACGGTGGACATGAATTCGTTTTGTACAATCAAGGAGTGGAGAAATACTTACCAAACGGTAAGGGATATGAAGAAAGAAAGAGTACAAACACAGTGGGGTACTGATAATTTTTTAATAAGTTCATCATTTTTCTTTCTCTTTATTTATTTTTACATGCTTCACACTAGCTAACACTCTTGGTTTGTTCACCTATATTTTAAAATAAACTGTTTATGAAATATATATAGTTTTTCCTTCAAAATAAATAAAATTCAGATATGTTTGAAACGTACGCATATATATATATATAATAATATATTATATATATTATATATATATATATATATATATTGTCTCCGACACTCTATTTTACATTTGAGGCACCCAAATATATACGAAATAAAGGAGCATTTTGTAGTCATTTTGCAAAACTCAAATGTGAGAGTTTTGAGACACAACATATTTAACCTGCATCAACGTTCTACACTGCGGCAACATGACTCGAGAACGCCAGTCTTGAGTTTACAATCAGTGGCAATTCAGCCACCGTACTAACAAAAGAGACCTAGATATCAGTATTGACTCTTTTGAAGTAAATTTTACACTGCATAGAGTTGTGATATGGTCGATCTTTGTCGACCATATCTTTGTGGGTCAGCGTAAGTTAGAGGTGTGGGATTCTCGAAATGAAGAGACATTTTAGAATTCTTAATATGACTTTATATTAAGAGTTTAACTTAAATTACTTATATATTGAACAAACTTATATTAAGTGAGAATAAACCAAAATACGTAGACGTAGTTAACACAGATCGCGCAATTGGATCACTTATCTAAATAATTATATTATCCGCCTACTCTCAATCCTAATAATATTTCGAATTCGGAAAATAATCTTCCTACCTTGAATTCCAAGCAACGGTTCAAACACCTTCAGATCGGCTGTTGGGCTCGTGTGCAATAGTATGCACCTTGTAGTAATGGCTAGATTTCCGTGATTCTTGGGTAGGCCATCAAATTACACTTCTACCTTTTCCAAACTGAACTTTCTCTAAATTGCCATCCCGCTTACTAAAACTTCTGTCCTTTTAAAGGCTATCTTATTTGCATCTATGCTTTCGCGTTTCACTTCTTGGATTTGGGTTGAAAAAGATTTGTCATTAATCTTGGCCGTCAAAGAACCTAGAGGTTATGTTAGAGAAAGGACGCGTGAGCCGTCACAGATTATAATGCTGCTTTCTACGTCTTTCTCTTTATGTTACAAGATTGGTTATTTACAGAAGTAACCATGAAGAAAACGGTAAGTGTTGTATTATTATTTTTTTATTCTTTTTTTTACCTGATGAAATCCAAAATTTTCTTCATTTTTTTTTTCTTTTTTTTTCTGTAGCTTACAGATATTTTGTTAGCCTTAGATACACTCTTTTTACATTTAAAGAACACAAATATATAGAATTTAAAGGGACATTATAGTCCTTTTGCACCACTCCAATGTTAGACTTTGAAACTCGACAGACTTAACTTGCATCCGCCCTTCTACAAGGTGAATCATCTTCGGCAACAGAACTCGAACTCTTGAATGGAGAACGTCGACTATGATTTCACGATCAGTGGTACCACACTCACAAAGAAGACGTGGCTAGCAGTCTTTTCAATTTTACAGTGAATTTTATTCTGTAAATTGCAGAAGACTGTTTTCTACTTCTTCTTTATTTATCTTTGTGTTACAAGATTGGTTATTTAACGAACCAACGAAAAGGAAAACGGTGAGTTTAATTATTTATTTGTTTATTTATTTTTATATCTTTGTGTAGAAAGTGTAGAAAAATCAATATTTCAAATATTATGTAATGTGATAAAGTTAACATAGTTATCTCAAATTTTGTCTTCAGGTTCTTCACAAGATTTGAGCATTGTTTAAAAGGTATATCGCATATGTGTTGTTTTGTTTCATTTGAAAGCAAAATACAAGCAAATTTTCCTTAATTCTCTTAATAAATGAATTCTTAATTCTCTTAATTATTCCAGAGATAAAAATCCGATTACATAATACAAATTTATAGATATAAAAATTATACTCGACAGAGAAATTTTTGCTAATTTTAAAAATCAAACATAAAAATTCTTTCATATATGTGCAGGTTTTTACAATGTAAAAGACAAAACTTATTCCTGAAACTGTTACTGTATTGCACCATACGTGAAAATTAAAAAAATAATAATACAATCCAATGTATTTCTTTATCATTTCAATACCTTTTTCGGAAAATTATTCCTTAAAATATAAAACCTGAGGCATATAATCATACTAAAAATGAATTATCCACATAAAACGTGTTGAGAGTTTTCTGATAAAATGGTATTATTTATTTATTTTTGTATTCTTTTGTAGAAAGTGTAGAAAAATCAATATTTCAAGTTTTTTTAACGTGATTAAATTAACATAACTTTTGCAAGTTTTACCTTCAGATTTTTCATAAAATTCGAGCCATTTCTTAAAAAATATATGGGAGATGCTTTTTTGTACTTTTTAAAAGGAAAATACAAGCAATTTTTCCTTATTTCTGTTAATAACAGAATAATTATTCCAGAGATAAATCTGATTACTTAATTCAAATTCAAAGGTATAAAAATTATCCTCGATAAAGAGTATTTCATTAATTTTAAAAATCAAATATAATAATTTGTTTAAAAATTTCAAGGTTATTATAATGTAAAGAGAAGGAATTGAGATATTAAAAAAAAGGTTAGAAAGGTTATTATATTGCAACATATATTAAAAATAAAATTTATAATGTAATGTGTACTTCTTTATCAAACAAATAATACTTTCAGAAATATATATTTTAAAAAATAAAACCAAACGCACATAATCTTCCTAAAAAATAGTGATCCACATAAAATATGTTGGAGTTTTGCAATAAATTGGCTCTTCTTTCAATGATTTCCTTCAAAAATCCATTGTGTGTAATATAACTTTAGAATAGAAACGTCTATTGAGTGAATGCAAAAAAACGGAAAAAAATCAATGAATCCTGCTGTAGAACTCAGAAAATGGTAGTGAAGCAAATTTTCATGTCTTTGTTAGTTGAAAACACTGAAGAGATGCAAAGTTGATCAGGCGTTAGTGCCAACAGCAGGAGTGCTTGTCTAGAGTTAAAGAACTTGGAGTTCCATGGTCGTGCAGCCATTCGCTAGCCAAATATCATTCCACAGAATGCGAAGCTATGAATTTCAAATGTGTGAAAATCACCATCATTGAACGAAAGACATATGGATAAATGTCTTTTTGATTGATGAAATTCTTTTTACAATCTAGAAGCCTTCCGAAGCGTCTTGTTTGACGGATGCTCGGCGTGGGCTTATTAAGGTATCCAACTACGTTTGGAACCATGATTTTAAAAAAGTGCATAAATGTATAATTTTCATGATATTTAGTGTCACTTAGATTAGAATACATGTATAAAATTGTTTTAAGGACATTATGACAAAAATTATTTAAATACAATAGAAGCATTTTTTACAAAAGGAGAACATTTGGAAAAAAGGTTATTCTAAGTTAATTTTTTGCCAAAATATTGTATTTAAATAATTTTTGCCAAATATTATTTAATTTTTTTGTCATAATGTCCTTAAACAATTTTATACATGTATTTTAATTTAAGTGACACTAAATATCATAAATATTATCCATTTACAGGCTTTTGAAAAATCACGGTTCCGAACGTAGTCGGATACCTTAAATGAATACATTGTAACTACTGTAAAATTTGGTTTTGTGAAGCATCATATGTGTGGCATGTTTTTATTGGTTTGTCCTGGTTCACTTAGATTCTGTGATTGGAATCCGGAAATCTGAGATGTATGCGGAAATTCTGGGTGGGCAAAGCTACTCTCCCAACTGTACGACAATATTTCAAAGAAAGACCATTTCTCTTTCAGCACAGGATAACTACTGCATTCCCACATCAAGAATTTATCAACCATTTTTTTGATGATATTTATGGTCAAAAACTGAACTACGCCTCCCAGAACTCCAATCTAAATCCTATAGATCACATTTGGACATTTAAGACACAAATTAAGTAGCCAGCCAAATTAATCACTATGACTGCCGGCATTGATTTCAACTGCGATGGACACCTGGAAATCAAATCGCATGGCCGTCTACCAAAAACTGGTTTAAGAACTACCCTGAGTTGTGTAGGTTGCCATAGAGTAAAAAGCGGGACAAATATTACATTAACATATGTCTCGGGACTCTCCGAGTCCGTATAACTCGTTGTTCACATACTTTTGACAAAATGGTGCACCTTTAAATTGCACGCAAATATGGAAAATTCCTTTAACGGGGAAGTAATTTTACAGTTTATCATTTTTATTCTCAAGGTACAACATTGTAGACGATTCGAATAAAAGTTTCGAGAAGTTATTATGCGTATAAACTTTTAAAAATTGCTTTATGATCTGAATAAAATTATTGTTTTTATGAAAATTTCTATTATAAAGTACATATGTGTATGCGTATGATTTTAATCCAAGGAGAAAGAGCAGTTTTTTCTTGAAGTGGATTTCTTGGTTAAATTAAACGAAAATTCATTCTTACAGGACCTACAACATTTAAATGTTGCAGTATATTAAGAATGGAACATTCTTATTCGTAATTATCTTACTGTTTTTCTTCCTTGTGATTATCTTCTTTTGAGATTTATTTAGAATTAATGGAATTTCTTTAGATATTTAAAATGTGTTCCTTTAAGTATATGTCTTTTGATGTGCCTCTCTTTTTATATACAGGGAGTCTCAAAATTTGCGCTGACTGGAGAAAAAATTAGCCCTGAATTTTGACTGGTACATTGCAAATACAATGAAGGAATGAATGAGGAGGTTGGAAGAATGCTGTCGTAACTGAAAACAGAATGTCTCAAAATTCTTCTTCTATTTCTCCGTAAAAACACCATCTGCTTAGTTCACAACAAGAAGTTGTTTAACTAAAAGTGATAACAGAATTCAATCTCTTTTCAATAACATTTTTATGGGGTGTAATTTAGATCGCCTACACTTGGTGCTACCCCGGGTAACGCAAAAGATTGATCTACGATTGAGGCAGGTCTCTGAAGTTATTTCTGTATAAATGAAGTATATATATATATATTCTTCGATCTTTTCATTTAATATGTTTTACGAATTATTAATGAAACTGGATTTTTTTCAAGCTTTGGAATCTTAACAAATATTTTATTAAAATCCCACGCTATGAAAAGTCAGTAATAAAATTAACGCTTTTCTTTTATCGTATTTGTAGTGCCGGGAGCACAGAGAGAGAGAGAGATTCATAATTTTGACGAATTGATGCTAAGGGGAAAAGTTAACCCTAACAAGACTTTTAGTCTTTTATTAATTTTGAAGGATTTTATAGTTTAATGCTTTTAAATGGCATTTGGCTTTAGAACTTAATTTGTAGTGTTTTAAGTTGTAATGTTTTAGCACTAAGATTTTAATATTTCTGTATTTTTAAAATCTTTAATTAACAAAAATTTTTTTCTTCCTCCCAGAAGATTTATAAATGCAAATATAGGGAAAGGTTGTCTGTTCGTTTAACTATTTGTGACTCTCTAATAGTATACAACAATGCTAAGAGTTTATCGTTAAGCTATCGAAGTTATATCTTTTTTTACCCTTACTCTTTTGCTATTTTTCTCGTTCTTGCTTTGCTTTATTATGTTTTCGGTATCATAGTAAATCAGTCTTGATTATCCATACATAAGTATATATGCAACAGCCTTTATATAATATTAATTTACAATTTAATCTTACGCACTTTTTTTTGTATCTTATTTACGAATATTATTTTTTTTTTCTAAACATGTGACATCTCACGTGTCCTTTCTCTAACATAACCTCTGTGTTCTTTGACGTCCACGATTAATGGCAAATCTTTTCTAACCCAAATCCAAGAAGTGAAACGAAGGATAGATGCAAATAAGATAACCTTTAAAAGGACAGAAGTTTTAGTGAACGCGATGGCAATTTAGAGAAAGTTCAGTTCAGAGAAGATAGAAGTGTAAAGTGACGGCTTACCTAAGAATCACGAAAAAATCTAGCCATTCATCCAAGGTACATACCATTGTACGCCAGCTTAGAGGAATATCTGAAGTGGATTGGACGTTGCGTAGAAACCGAGGTAGGAAGATTATATTCTGAATGCGAATATATTATTAAGATTGAGAGTAGGCGAATATAGTATAATTATATTGATAAGTGATCTAATTGCGTGATCTGTGTTAATTAAGGCTACGTGTTTTGGTTTATTCTCACTTAATATAAGTTTGTTCGATATATAAGTAATTTAAGTTAAATTCTTAATAAAAATCATATTAAAAATTCTAAAATGTCTCCTCATTTCGAGAATCCCACACCTCTAAGTTACGCTTAAACCCCACGATATGATCAACGAAGATCGACCATGTCGCAAACATAATTCTCATTTCATTCAAACGTCAAAAGAACAAAAGCCTGTATTTAACCCCTCCCTCTCCTTCTCTTAGTTCAGTATTTTTAACATTCTCTATGACACCTTTTACAGCCTTAGAGCAGAGAATAACGAAGGATCTGAAAGACTGAACAGACTATTGTATAGAAATTGATAATGTCTCGATCAATAATGAAATATACCACGTACAAGGAAAGCCATTCGAAAGTAGTAGTTTTTAATCTTTCACAGATTTGAGTACTGCCTTCACGTTAGAATAATTAAAATGTTTTCATATTATAGAAAATTTGGAGATATTATATGTTGCAGTTTCATTTTCGTTATATATATTTTTGAGTGCGTATATTTATGCATGTGTGTATACCCCATGAGCAAGAAAATCAAAGGACATACATGTGTATCTTTAAGTATGTGAGTACACAATGATCAAGAAAAGTATAGTACAACGTAGAACAAGGGTATAAAACTCAAAGGATAACTTGGCCCAAACAAATAAGGTTTTACTTTAGGTGGACTGTAAAAAAATCAATATATTCAAACATTCATATTTTATTTAATTAATTATAATAAATATATATAAAAGAACAAGAAAAAATAAATGTTTACGTCCTGAGCTTGATATCTCTTCTTTGCTACTGTGTTTCTTATTTCGGGAGGAATTTTTTTATTATGTTACCTATGATTGTGTGTGATATAATGGTCGAGCCGCAAAAATATTCGTTGCGTTCCACGGGTTTGACGAAGAATAATTACTTTAAAACTATAGCCCTATAGTATAGCTTAGTAGTAAGGTAAGAGACAATTTCAAGGCATCGAATTATCCTCCATTCGACTATAGCTGGAGTAGCGAACCTTTATGAATCAGCGATCCATTTTTTCTTAAGAAACGTTTAATGGGGGTACGGTGCAGTCAAAAATTTTGACGTTTTTTGGGAAAAATAAAAAAACTATACTAACAAATAAAAAACTGTTAATGCACTAAAAAAAATACTTTTTGCACTGTTTATGAAAAAGTTTTAGTTATCGTGAATTCAAATTAAAATAACATTAGTGTGACTTTTGTTGTTGCATATTAGACGAATAACTTACATTAGGGTTATAAGATATGCTTAGTAGAATGCGTGCTGCACTAGAGTCATTTGTAAAAGGGTTTCTAAAGGAGTCTTTAATGGTATTCATCTCTGAAAATAATTACTCGCAGGCATAGGTAGATGAAAATGCGGCTATAATAACATGAATCAGTTAAATGTGTCAGAAATCGAATTCCATGTTTCCAAAATTTCACATTACTGGCACTTTTATTAGATATAAATTCCAACTTTTTCCTTGTTTCAATAAATTTTTGAATCCATATTGAACTACACTGGAAATCAATCGGTTACATTTCAAATTCTACAATTTCCAACCAGTCGAATTGAGACAAGTTTAGTTTATCAAATGAAGTAACACATCAAGGTTCGTAATAAACCTGAGCCTTTCCGATAATTATTTGAACTGAGAACATCTCGCTGAAAATTCCTTGATTGAAAAATCAATTACGGAAATAAATTCTTCAATAACCTTTTCATCGTCTGGTTTCTCAAGTACATCTAAATATTTGATATCTTTTTCAAATTTGGGAAGTATTTGTAGTTTCTTGTAATAATATAATTTATGAAAAAATGCAGTTTAACGTCAAAAGTGAGAATGAGATCCTTAATGAGGATTACTTCTTAGATAACTTTGTTGTTTTGAACCAAAATGCTAACCATTGCGATCTCTGGAGAGCCGAAAACATTGTGTCGCTTGCCATCAATGGCACGCGTGCCATTGGTTCGCCATCCCTGGCCTATAGTAATTTACAAAAATGTCGTTAGAGGACAGAACATTTTAAAATATTTTTAATGCTAAATTTCATTTGTTAATTTTCAAATCCCCTTCTTCTTAAGTGTAAAAAAGTAAATTATACTTTCGTAAAAGTATGTAGCAAGTTTAAAGGATGTAAAAAAAAATTTTTACACAAAATTTGAATCGCAAATTACTATGCGTATAAAAAAAGTATTGTACGTACTTCCGTATTAAGATAAAAATATTTTTATTGAACCAGATTGTATAGAAGGAAGTTATTATTTATAATTATGCTTTCGTGAAAGTAGCAATATAACGAACTTAGAAAATCTGCAAAATTATATAAAATAAATTATTTACAGAATTATTGTAGTATTATTTTCTATTTAATTGTTAATGATAGTAAACTTTTCGTTAAATTTCCGAAAGGGTATTAAACATTTACTTAAACTTTTTTTTTTAATGTAAGCAGTATCTTCAAAAGTAATCTATGCAAGAATAGGAAAAAAACTATAAGAAGTAGTCAATACCTCTGATTGAAGAATGATATGTTTCAAATATTCTAATTTATTTATTATTCCTTTATGAACATCTACATCGAATCTACAAACTAATAAAGTGGAAGAGATAGCGAGGTAAAGATATATGTATTACAAAAAGTGTTCCTTTCCAAAAAGTTAAGGTTCTTAACAGGAAGAATATTTTTCATTTATTCATGTTAGACTTTCTAATTTTCTGAAAAGTAATAAATAAACTCACAAAATTTCAGTTTATTGTTAATCAACTTTTAACACATTGACAAATGACTCGTTGCTATGGCGTTAATTATTTTAATTCCTCAATACGAATAAATCTCATTAATACTTATTTTGTTTATCTTTTTAATTGATTATACGCGACTACAACTATGAAAGTAATTTGTAGCATACAATATTTTTTTTATCCATCCTTGAAACTCGAAATTTAATGTAATTCCTACTCCAATACCTTTTTTTTTTTAACAGAACACCGTCTTTTCCTGTTTCTTTCATGTGTTTTTCTGAAATTACTAATTCTTGTATTTTCTTTTATTAGGCTTCGAAGTAAATATCATGTACATTTCTTTTTTATTATTATATTTTTTTACTAATCATTCTCTTTTTATGTTTTCTTTTATTAGAGAAATAAGCAAAACTAGAAATATTGAAATGGCGTTAGAAGGCGGGATACAAGACTATTTTTTACACATTGTTACGTAACAAGATTTATGTATAAATTATCTTGTTCGTAGCGGTGGATGAAAAATCGTTTTTTCAATCATCTTCCCATCTAGACGAATGACTACGTTTTTTAATACTCTTTGCGTGTGATTTTGTGAAATAAATAATATTCTTCGATTTCCTTTACATTATTAGGTTACAAAGTAAATATTATACACATGTCGATATTATTTCCTTTGCAATCATAGACTTTTAAATTCTCTTTTTTTAGCTAAATAAACAGAACTCCAAACTATGAACCGGCTTTATATACAACAGCAACAGGAAACACTTATTAGTGAACGGAAAACAAGACTTTCCTGTGCTGCTCTACGTGACAAGAGTTATATATAAATTCTCTCGTCCGTTTCGGAGTTCCGGTATTTATTTTTTTCAATCATCTTCCCATCAAGGCGGATGACAGGAAAAGGAGGTACCAAGCAGGTATAAGGAGAAAAGGAAGGAGTACAGAAACAGTGAGGTATTGATATTTTTTTTTATAAGTTAATCATATTTCCCTGTGTTTATTTTATTTTTACGTGCCTCGCACCAGCTAAAAGTATTGGGTTTTTCGCCTATGTTTTAAAATTAACTGCTTATATAAAATATCTAGATTTTAGCCTTCGACATAAACGTTTTTGCATTTAAGGCACACAAATATTTAGGAATGAGAGGGGCATTATAGTCCTTTTGCACAGTGAAGTGTTGTTAAAATGTTACTCCTATTATAATTCTTTTGTAAATTTTTTACCTTTTTTTTATTCATAAAAATTAAAATATTTCCTATGTATTGTATCTTCAGAAACTCTTTGATACATATAATTACTGATAGGAATATTTTATTTTCCTTTTTTGTGGCCTTTTTAAAGATTTTGCAGGTTCATTATTCAACTAAGGAGAATGTCACCCGAGAAGTGCTGCGAAGGAATATCTGGGGCTACCTTAATGCGAAGTACATAGTTTGTTGTTACTTCGTATTAGGTATTTCCTAATAATCCTTTGCAATTATCTGTGTTTCATTTGAAAATATTTAAAATTAATTATGTAAGTATACTCATTTAATATTTTTTAATATAAGAATTCATCAATTTGCAATAATTAAGAATATTTTATCGTGACTTATCTTTAGAATACAATTTTATATTCTTCAAGAATAATCATGTATTTAAAAAATTTAATACAGCCTTTTCTTTTGAATTGAGCAAAAACTTACACGTAGTTCATGTCCCTATCTATAATTGTTGCTAAATGCGCGTGTGAATTAAGAATAAGAAGAAAATAATAAATTAACTTCTGTCTTAAAATCTCTGTGAAATGTTTGATAGTTCTATGTGTATTAACTTTTCTATTCTAATTTCCACTTCCGTGACTAAATAGCATATTAAACCTTAGATATAACAACGATAAATTATTTCGCAATAATTGGAAATAATGTGATTAATATAAAAGTAATAAAGAGCAATTTGGTATGTGTGTGTATAAATTCACGTGGTTCCCACATCCAGATTTTATGGGGCTAATCCATATTTTATGGGACCTTCTCAGACCTCCTGAAACAACACTAGGGACCCTGGTTGTTCATTCACCATAGTTTAAGAATCGCTGTGCTAATGGATAAACTAAGGCCTATTAAACCCAGGAGGAAAAAAATCAATGCCATTGACAATTACTAATGATATGTGTTACATTAGTGGTTAAGTTTAAACACTGATGATATATACGTTACCGATAAAGTGTATAAGTCAGTTTTTTCGTAGAATAACTACGTATTTCAGGAAATAACTAGTCAAGTTAATTAAAGTATATAATATATGAAAAATTTTATATTTCGCCTAGTTGTTCGGTGTGTGTGTATGTGCAAATTCCCGTGGTTCACACATCCATGTATTATAGGGCTAAAATATCAGCCTTCTTTCAAAATTCATGTCGTATTTATCAAGTCTTTTCTGTCACATTCTTTTGCAGGTTTATCCTAACTTTTTTGACTTGTGTATTGTTAACATTTTATTTTTAACAATCACTTCAATTCATGTAAAGAAACGTGAAATGCTGCCAGGCCAACCATTGAAAAAGTTTTTTTTTATATATAAAACATATTTTAAAAATTAAACAAAATTTTTTTTGAAATTCCTTCCCTTTTCCTTATCTTGATTGCCAGTTTTAGTACCCTGCTCTTCACTTGAAAAAGGCTCAAATCCAAGAGGACTGTCACCAATAGCCTTAGTTTATCTTCAAAGTGTGATGCTTATAAAAAGAATGTAATATATATATTTCTTTTTTTTCTACGCATTAGCACGGGGTTTCCGACTGTTTGTAATAAACGCGATGCATTTATTGGTTAGAAAAAAGTTCAGCCATAATCATTACAAATTCTAATTTATTGTTCTCTCCCAAAAATTTAAAAATCCAAAAAAGTACCCACTCAAATATAGAACAACTACACATCGAAGGATCAATTTTCAATAATTTCTCTTACTGTTGGAACCTTTTGGACGTTTTGGTTTAAATTCCCTTGGTTTTTATTCCCAGTTGTAGAGCTCCCCGTCGTTATTATTAATTTATCTTATTGACTAAATGGTCAATTAGCAATCTTTGATTACTCAAAAAATTGACAACCTGCACTCTCAACTACTCTGCACTAACCTCGCGTACCTAAAAGTCAATGCTTAAACAACACCTCTCATTTCTTCTTCGGGAGAAAGATATCAATAGAATAACACTTAAAAAGAAATAAATTTACCCCAAAAAGATTAGTGATAAGCTCATGAATAGACCAGTTGCAAGTTGCTTCGTCTTTAAAAGACATAAAGATTAGCATATTTTTTTCCCAAAAATTTTTTTTGGTTTTATTTGAAAAGTTTTTTCTTAATATTCATCTCTTTTTGAGTAACATTTCTATTCTCACTATTTATATATTTATTTTATTTTCACAGTGTTGTGTTCCTACCACGTGTAGATAGACATAGGGCCTAATTTTTATATAGTGCTGTTTCTCCTATTATGTCGAAACTTTCTACTATACTTGGAAGGAGGATCCATAAAGTATTGCTTAAAACCCGTTTACTGGCCTTTGCGTTGGATTCCCCCCCCCTGGTTCTTTTCTTTATCTACATGACCTAGATTTGTGGGAGGTAAGAATTGATCACCCAATCTAGCCATAATAAAACATTCATTATTATCAATTCAAATATTCAGAGATAATCTTACGTTAGGAAGGAAATCAGGAGTAATATATCGTAACCTAAATTCTATGTAAGTAAGTGCCTGGAATCCTAACCACTTAATTTTCAGTAACGTTATCTTGTGAATCTTATTCTTCCTTAATTTTTTTGAATTACTAAAGCCCTTTCTATATAATTATGCTTCTAAGTTCAAATCCATATCATCAACTCAAGGGGTTCAGCATCTCAGCTTCCTTTCTACTTCTTCCTCTCGATTACAAAACGACCACTATATATCTACTAACTAATCTGAAAATCAAGGTTTTTTTTAGAAAATTGGCGGAAATAACTTAATATTTTAAAGATTCCCCAAGGGGTTAGTAGTAAAACACGGAAAAACCCCGTCACACGTGACAGCCTTAGAAATCATAATAGGTCTCAATTTTCCAAAAAACTTTCGGTATTAGAAAGATTCTTTAAAATTAAAAAGGGGGTGAACAATAAATTTGAAATAAATAATACCCAAGCCTTTTATATTTTTTAAAAAAAAAACCCCTTTTTTTTTTTTTTTTATAAAAAAAGAACAAAAAAAGGGGAAAAAGGAATTTTGAAGGGGGTAAAGCTGTTTTTTTTAAGTTAAAAAAAAATATTAAACGTTTACTACATAATTGTTTTGTATTTAAAACCCTTTTAGGGAAAAAAAAGGGAAAAAGGAAAAAAAAAAAGAAAAAATGGGATAAATTTCTTTTTAAAATTAAATTTTCCCCTTTTTTTTAAATTTTTTTTTTTTAAATGTTTCGCACTAGTTGACATTTTGTTTACCTGGCGCGACAAATCAACTGTTTTGCCAGAAAAATATCTAGATTTTTCTTAAAAAATAAACCAAAACCAGATTTTTTGTAGCCTGCATGTAATTTTTTAACCTTCGATACTCACTTTCTACATAAATGCACAGAAACTCGAAGGAATGAAAAGAGCATCACAGTCGTTGATATAGAAGTGTATATCCGCGGCGTTCATTTGTCTTGGTATAACGGTACACATTGAGAACGCTTCCCTGTTAAGCCACAGGTAAAAACTAAATATTTTTATAGAAATTAAGACCATGTTATCACAATGACTGGCTTAGTATTATAATTTACGGTGCACTGTATTAGTTATTCAATATTTAATCTAAAATTTAATACTTAATTTAGCATAATTATCGTCCCTTTAATCATACGAATTCATAATGCTATTCATTTAAAAAACCTTTTTATTTTAAGAAAAAATATCAAACTGCGCACCAATACCGAACTACAAGAGTAAAGAATAACACCGAATGTGAATTTCTTGGAAAAATAAATGAAGTTTCGCTTTTCTCCTTGTTCCTTAAAAAGAAGTTATACTGTTAAGTAATAAAAACAAGTGAGTTTTTATTGGTAGCTCTTATTTTCTTTTGATTATGTTACAAAGAGGAAATAGCGAAATGCAAACGCATGTCATTATATTATTTTTCTGTCATAACAGCACCAAAAGATTTTCTTTTTTTTTTAAAATGTAGAACTCAGAAGAATAGAAACGGAAGTTCATAAAGAATAAGAGAAAAGTAAATACAAGACTATTTCCTACCGCAAAAGTTCGTAATGTAAGGTATATATATATTCTGTGATATTTCTGAGCTTCTGTAGAATTCGTTTTGTTCTATCATCTTCCGTCTAGGCGGAGTTGTGGAGGAAGGGAAGCAAAAAACAAGAAGTAACAGAGGTGAAGAACGGAAACTGTCTGGTATTTATAAATAAGAATAAGTGAGAGGTTTTTTTTGTGCTCTTAGTTGCCTTTTTGATTAAAATTTTACAAAGTAAAAAAAAGTAAAAAGCATGTCGATATATTATTTTCTAGTAATCCATAGACATTTTTAAGATCTACTTTTTTTTCCGAAATGTGCAGAACTCAGAAGAATAAAAGAAACGGAAGTTCATAGAATAAGAAATGTCTAAAGACTATTTCAAGATTAATGTGAAATGTCCAGAGTTACATATATATATTCTCACCGGTATTTCTGGAGAACCAAATTCGTTTTGTTCATCTTCAAACTGGACGGAGATTATTGGAGAAAAGAAATACACAGTAACAGAAGGGGAACAAATGAGCACGGAAACTGTCACGGGTAAATAAAGAATAATAAAAACAGAGGTTTTTGTGCGCTCTTGAATTTTCTTTTGATTATAAATTTACAAAGTAAAAAGTAAAAGCATGTAAATTTTCGTATTTTCTAGTAATCATAACCTTTTAAGATTTCTTTTTTTTTCTAAAATATAGAACTCAAGAAAAATGAAACGGAAGTTCATAAGGAGAATAAGAAATAAATACAAGACTATTTCTAGATTGTGTATGTCAGAGTTATATACTTATATTCTCTTGATATTTCCTGAGAGCTATATCGTTTTGTTCTATCATCTTCCGTCTAGGCGGAGGTGTGGAGAAGAGGAGAAGCAAAATACAAATACCAAGAAGAAGAGGGAAGAACACAAGGAAACTTTGTCTGAGGTATTTATAAATGGGAAAATATATAAACAAGTGAGAGTTTTTTTGTGTGCTCTTGAATTTTCTTTTTGATTATAAATTTACAAGTAAAAGTAAAGCATATGCATCTCTATTACATTTTTGTAGCCATCATAATCTTTTGGAATTTTCTTTTTCTAAAAATGTAAGAACTCGAAAAAGAATGAGAAAAACGAGTTCATAAATAGAGAAAAGTAAATACAAGACTATTTCTACGATACAGTAGTAATGTCAGAGTTATATATATATATTCTCTTGATATTTCTGAAACCATCAGGAATGGATATTCTATCATCTTCCCGTGTAGGCGGTGTGGAGAAGGAAGCAAAAATAAGTAACAAGAAGAGGGAACAAAAGGGAGCACGGGAAATGCAAGGCTATTTACAAATAAAAAGAATAAAAGCAAGTGAAGGTTTTTATTGTGTACTCTTGAATTTTAACGATTATAAATTTTAAGTAAAAAATAAAACGCATGTCGATATATATTGTACTGCAATCATAACTTAGCAAGATTTTCTTTTTTTTCCCTAAAATGTAGGGCTCAAGAAGAATGAGCAGAGTTCAGGAGAATAAGAAGGAAAATACAAGACTATTTCTAAAGATTCATTAATGTCAAAAAGTTATATATATTCTCTTTGATATTTATGAACTGTAAGAATTCGTTTTGTTCTATCATCTTCCACTCTGAAGCGGAGGTGTGGCCCAGCCCGGAGAAGGAAGCAAAATACAAGTAACAGAAGAACAAGGAGCACGGAAGCTTTGTCTGGTATTTATAAATAAAATTAAAACATTAGGTTTTTTACGTATAGCAATTTTCTTTTTGATTATAAATTTTCTAAAGTAACAAGGGGGCACGGAAACTGTCGGTATTTAAAATAAAGAATGCAAATGGTTTTTTGGCCCGAATTTCATTTAAAAAAAAGTAAAAAAAAAACCCTGTCGATATATTTTTTTTTTCTAGTAATCATAACCTTAAAATTTCCCTTTTTTCCCCTTTTAAAAATTGAACTCAGAAGAATGGAAATTCATAGAATAAAAAAGTAAATACAAGACTATTTCTAAGATTCAGTAATGTCAAAAGTTTATATATATATTTCGATATTTTAAATTAGAATTGGGTTCATCTCCCGCGGGGGGAGGTGTGGAGAAGGAAGCAAAAACAAGTAACAGAAGAGAACAAAGGAGGCCGGGAAAAATGTCGGGAATAAATTAAGAAAAAACAAGTGAGTTTTTTTTTCCGAATTTTCTTTTGATTAAAAATTTTCAAAAAAAAGTAAAAAGCATTGATATATTATTTTTCTAGTAATCATAACCTTTTTTAAAATTTTTTTTTTTTTTTCCCCCAAAAAAGTAGAACTCAGAAGAATGAAAGAAGTTCATGAATAAAAATAAATACAAATATTTCTAAACAGTAATGTCAAGAGTTTTTTATTCTCTTGATATTTAGATTTTAAAAAGTTTTGTTTTATATCTTCCCCCTTAGGCGGAGGTGGGAGAAGGAAGCAAAAAAAAAGTAACAGAAGAGAACAAGGGGGCACGGAAACTGTTTATTTATAAATAAAAAAATAAAAAAAAAGTGAGGTTTTTTTTTCCTTTAATTTTTTTTTGATTATAAATTTACAAAGTAAAAATAAAAAGCATGTCGATATATTATTTTTTTAGTAATCCTTTAACCCCTTTTTAAAATTTTCTTTTTTTTTTTTTAAAAAAGTAGAACTCAGAAGAATGAAACGGAAGTTCATAGAATAAGAAAGTAAATATAAGACTATTTCTACGATACCTAAAATTAAAGCATATATATTCTCTTGATATTTCCAAGGGGTAGAATTCCCCTTTTTTCATCATCTTCCCGTGTAGGCCCGGGGGTGTGGGGAAGGAAGCAAAAAAAAAGTAACAAAAAGAACAAAGGAGCACGGGAAAAGTCTGGTATTTATAAATAAAGAATAAAAAAAAAGTGAGTTTTTTTTTTTTGTGCTCTTGAATTTTCTTTTTTATTATAAATTTACAAAAAAGTAAAACGCATGTCGAATTTTATTTTTCTAGTAATCATAACCTTTTAAGATTTTTTTTTTTCCCCAAAAAAGTAGAACTCAAAAAAGAATGAAACGGAAGTTTATAGAATAAGAAAGTAAATACAAAAACTATTTCCCCGATTCAGTAATCTCCAAAAAGTTTATATATATATTCTCTTGATATTTCTAAACTGGGGAAAATTTTTTTTTTTGTTCCATCATCTTCCCCTCTAGGCGGAGGTGTGGAGAAGGGCAAAAAAAAGTAACAGAAAGAGAACAAAGGAGCACGGAAACTGTCTGGGGATTTTTTAAATAAAAAATAAAAACAAGTGAGTTTTTTTTTGGGGCTCTTTAATTTTCTTTTTATTATAAATTTCCAAAAAAGTAAAAAGCATGTCGATATATTATTTTTCTGTTCATAAACCCTTTTAAAATTTTCTTTTTTTTTTTCCCCAAAAAAGTAGAACTCAGAAGAATGAAACGGAAGTTCATAGAATAAGAAATAAAAACAAGACTATTTTCAGATTCAGTTTTAAAAGGGGATATATATATTCTCTTGATATTTTGAGCCGGGGAATTTTTTTGTTCCCATTTTCACCCTCTAGGCGGAGGTGTGGGGGAAGGAAGCAAAAACAAGTAACAGAAAAAGAACAAAGGGGGCACGGAAAAGTCTGGTATTTATAAATAAAGAATAAAAAAAAGTTTAAAATTTTTTTGTTTTGAATTTTCTTTTTGATTTATAAATTTCCAAAAAAAAGTAAAAAAGCATGTCGATATATTATTTTTCTAGAATCATAACCTTTTTAAAATTTTGTTTTTTTCCCCCTTTAAAAAAGTAGAACTCAGAAAAATGAAACGGAAGTTCATAGAATAAGAAAGTAAATAAAGACTATTTCTAAAGATACAGTAATGTCAAGAGTTATATATATATTCTCTTGATATTTCTGAGCCTAGAATTTGTTTTGTTCTATCATCTTCCCCTGTAGGCGGAATTTTGGAGAAGGAAAAAAAACAAATAACAGAAAAAGAGAACAAAGGACACGGAAACTGTCTGGGGATTTATAAATAAAGAATAAAAAAAAGTTATTTTTGGTTTTTTAATTTTCTTTCGATTATAAATTTACAAAATAAAAATAAAACGCATGTCGAAAATTTTTATTTTTCTAGTAATCCAAAACCTTTTTTAAAATTTTTTTTTTTTTTCCCTAAAAAAGTAAAAACTCAGAAGAATGAAAAAGGAAGTTCAAGAATAAGAAAATAAAAAAGACTTTTTCTCCCGATTCAGTAATGTCAAGAGTTATATATATATTTCTCTTGATATTTCTGAGTTGTAGAATCGTTTTTTTCCATCATCTTTTCCCTCTAGGCGGGGGGTGTGGAGAAGGAAGCAAAAAAAAAAAAAAAGGAAAGAGGGAAAAAAGGAGAAGGAAACTGTCTGGTATATATAAATAAAGAAAAAACAAGTGAGTTTTTTTATGTGCTTTTGAATTTTAAAAGTAAAACGCATGTCGATATATTATTTTCTAGTAATCATAACCTTTTAAGATTTTCTTTTTTTTCCCTAAAATGTAGAACTCAGAAGAATGAAACGGAAGTTTATAGAATAAGAAAGTAAATACAAGACTATTTCTCAGATTCAGTAATCTCAAGAGTTATATATATATTCTCTTGATATTTCTAAACTGTAGAATTCGTTTTGTTCCATCATCTTCCCGTCTAGGCGGAGGTGTGGAGAAGGAAGCAAAAAACAAGTAACAGAAGAGAACAAAGGAGCACGGAAACTGTCTGGTATTTATAAATAAAGAATAAAAACAAGTGAGTTTTTTTGTGTGCTCTTGAATTTTCTTTTGATTATAAATTTACAAAGTAAAAGTAAAACGCATGTCGATATATTATTTTTCTAGTAATCATAAACTTTTAAGATTTTCTTTTTTTTTCCCTAAAATGTAGAACTCAGAAGAATGAAACGGAAGTTCATAGAATAAGAAAGTAAATACAAGACTATTTCTCAGATTCAGTAATTTCAAGAGTTATATATATATTCTCTTGATATTTCTGAGCTGTAGAATTCGTTTTGTTCCATCATTTTCACGTCTAGGCGGAGGTGTGGAGAAGGAAGCAAAAACAAAGTAACCAAGAGAGACAAAGAGAGCACGAGCTGTCTGGTATTTATAAATAAAGAATAAAAGAAACAAGTAAGGAAGTTTTTTCATGTGCTCTTGAATTTTTCTTTTGATTATAAATTTACAAGTAAAAAGTAAAACGCATGTCGATATATTATTTTTCTAGTAATCACTTAACCTTTAAGATTTTGTTTTTTTCCCCTTAAAATGTAGAACTCAGAAGAATGAAACGAGTTCATAGAATAAGAAAGTAAATACAAGACTATTTCTACGATACAATAATGTCAAAGAGTTATATATATATTCTCTTGATATTTCTGAAGCCATGAGATTTTGTTCTATCATCTTCCGTAGGCGGAGGTGTGGAGAAGGAAGCAATAAACAAATAACAGAAGAAATTAAAGGAGCACGGAAACTGTCTGGTATTTATAAATAAAGAATAAAAACAAGTGAGTTTTTTTGTGTGCTCTTGAATTTTCTTTTGATTATAAATTTACAAAGTAAAAGTAAAACGCATGTCGATATATTATTTTTCTAGTAATCATAACCTTTTAAGATTTTTTTTTTTCCCTAAAATGTAGAACTCAGAAGAATGAAACGGAAGTTCATAGAATAAGAAAGTAAATACAAGACTATTTCTCAGATTCAGTAATGTCAAGAGTTATATATATATTCTCTTGATATTTCTGAGCTGTAGAATTCGTTTTGTTCCATCATCTTCCCGTCTAGGCGGAGGTGTGGAGAAGGAAGCAAAAAACAAGTAACAGAAGAGAACAAAGGAGCACGGAAACTGTCTGGTATTTATAAATAAAGAATAAAAACAAGTGAGTTTTTTCATGTGCTCTTGAATTTTCTTTTGATTATAAATTTACAAAGTAAAAGTAAAACGCATGTCGATATATTATTTTTCTAGTAATCATAACCTTTTAAGATTTTCTTTTTTTTTTTTCCTAAAATGTAGAACTCAGAAGAATGAAACGGAAGTTCATAGAATAAGAAAGTAAATACAAGACTATTTCTACGATACAGTAATGTCAAGAGTTACATATATATTCTCTTGATATTTCTACCAGGCCATTAGAATTCGTTTTAATTCTATCATCTTCCGTGTAGGCGGAGGTGTGGAGAAGGAAGCAAAAACAAGTAACAAGAGAACAAAGGAGCACGGAAACTGTCTGGTATTTATAAATAAAGAATAAAAACAAATTGAGTTTTTTGTACAGTATCTTGAATTTTCTTTGATTTATAAATTTACAAAGTAAAAGTAAAACATATGTCGATATATTATTTTTTCTAGTAATCATAACCTTTTAAGATTTTCTTTTTTTCCCTAAAATGTAGAACTCAAGAGAAGAATAAAACGGAAGTTTATAGAATAAGAAAAGTAAATACAAGACTATTTCTCAGATTTCAAGTAATCTCAAGAGTTATATATATATTCTCTTGATATTTCTAAGCTGTAGAATTCGTTTTGTTCCATCATCTTCCCGTCTAGGCGGAGGTGTGGAGAAGGCGCAAAAACAAGTAACAGAAGAGAACAAAGGAGCATAAAACTGTCTGGTATTTTATAAATAAGAATAAAACAAGTGAGAAGGTTTTTGTGTGCTCTTGGATTTTCTTTTGATTATAAATTTACAAAGTAAAAAGTGAAAGCTTTTGTATCGATATATTATTTTTCACAGTAATCATAAACTTTTAAAAGATTTTCTTTTTTTCCCTTAAAAATGTAGAACTCAGAAGAATGAAACGAGTTCATAGAATAAGAAAGTAAATACAAGACTATTTCTCAGATTCAGTAATTTCCAAGAGTTATATATATATTCTCTTGATATTTCTGAGCTGTAGGAATTCGTTTGTTCATCATTTTCACACGTCTAGGCGGAGGTGTGGAGAAGGAAGCAAAAAGCAAGTAACAGAAGAGAACAAAGGAGCACGGAAACTGTCTGGTATTTATAAATAAAGAATAAAAACAAGTGAGTTTTCATGTGCTCTTGTGAATTTTCTTTTTGATTATAAATTTACAAAGTAAAAAGTAAAACATGTCGATATATTATTTTTCTAGTAATCATAACAGCACAAAAGATTTTGTTTTTTTTTCCCTAAAAATGTAGAACTCAGAAGAATGAAACGGAAGTTCATAGAATAAGAAAGTAAATACAAGACTATTTCTACGATACAGTAATGTCAAGAGTTATATATATATTCTCTTGATATTTCTGAGCCGTAGAATTCGTTTTGTTCTATCATCTTCCCGTGTAGGCGGAGGTGTGGAGAAGGAAGCAAAAAACAAGTAACAGAAGAGAACAAAGGAGCACGGAAACTGTCTGGTATTTATAAATAAAGAATAAAAACAAGTGAGTTTTTTTGTGTGCTCTTGAATTTTCTTTTGATTATAAATTTACAAAGTAAAAGTAAAACGCATGTCGATATATTATTTTTCTAGTAATCATAACCTTTTAAGATTTTCTTTTTTTTCCCTAAAATGTAGAACTCAGAAGAATGAAACGGAAGTTCATAGAATAAGAAAGTAAATACAAGACTATTTCTCAGATTCAGTAATGTCAAGAGTTATATATATATTCTCTTGATATTTCTGAGCTGTAGAATTCGTTTTGTTCCATCATCTTCCCGTCTAGGCGGAGGTGTGGAGAAAGGAAGGAAGCAAAACAAGTAACAGAAGAGAACAAAGGAGCACGGAAACTGTCTGGTATTTATAAATAAAGAATAAAAACAAGTGAGTTTTTTCATGTGCTCTTGAATTTTCTTTTGATTATAAATTTACAAAGTAAAGTAAACGCATGTCGATATATTATTTTTCTAGTAATCATAACCTTTTAAGATTTTCTTTTTTCCCCTAAAATGTAGAACTCAGAAGAATGAAACGGAAGTTCATAGAATAAGAAAGTATTAAATACAAGACTATTTCTCAGATTCAGTAATGTCAAGAGTTATATATATATTCTCTTGAGTATTTCAAACTATTGTAAATTCGTTTTGTTCCATCATCTTCCATCTAGGCGTAGGTGTGGAGAAGGAAGCAAAATACAAGTAACAGAAGAGAACAAGGGAGCACGGAAACTGTCTGGTATTTATAAATAAAGAATAAAACCAAGTGAGTTTTTTTGTGTGCTCTTAATTTCTTTGATTATAAATTTACAAAGTAAAAAAGAAAGTAAAACGCATGTCGATATATATTATTTTTCTATTAATCACTACCTTTTAAGATTTTCTTTTTTTTTCCCTAAAAATGTAGAACTCAGAAGAATGAAACGGAAGTTCATAGAATAAGAAAGTAAATACAAGACTATTTCTAAGATTCAGTAATGTCAAGAGTTATATATATATTCTCTTGATATTTCTGAGCTGTAGAATTCGTTTTGTTCTATCATCTTCCCGTCTAGGCGGAGGTGTGGAGAAGGAAGCAAAAAACAAGTAACAGAAGAGAGAACAAGGAGCACGGAAACTGTCTGGTATTTATAAATAAAGAATAAAAACAAGTGAGTTTTTTTCATGTGCTCTTGAATTTTCTTTTGATTATAAATTTACAAAGTAAAAGTAAAACGCATGTCGATATATTATTTTTCTAGTAATCATAACCTTTTAAGATTTTTCTTTTTTTCCCTTAAAATGTAGAACTCAGAAGAATGAAACGGAAGTTCATAGAATAAGAAAGTAAATACAAGACTATTTCTACGATACAGTAATGTCAAGAGTTATATATATATTCTCTTGATATTTCTGAGCCGTAGAATTCGTTTTGTTCTATCATCTTCCCGTGTAGGCGGAGGTGTGGAGAAGGAAGCAAAAAACAAGTAACAGAAGAGAACAAAGGAGCACGGAAACTGTCTGGTATTTATAAATAAAGAATAAAAACAAGTGAGTTTTTGTGCTCTTGAATTTTCTTTTGATTATAAATTTACAAAGTAAAAGTAAAACGCATGTCGATATATTATTTTTCTAGTAATCATAACCTTTTAAGATTTTCTTTTTTCCCTAAAAATGTAGAACTCAGAAGAATGAAACGGAAGTTCATAGAATAAGAAAGTAAATACAAGACTATTTCTCAGATTCAGTAATGTCAAGAGTTATATATATATTCTCTTGATATTTCTGAGCTGTAGAATTCGTTTTGTTCCATCATCTTTTCTGTTCGCGGCGGAGAGTGTGGAGAAGGAAGCAAAACAAGTAACAGAAGAGAACAAAGGAGCACGGAAGCACAATACGGTATATATATAAATAAAGAATAAAGCTCGAGTAGTTTTTCATATTGCTCTTGAATTTTCTTTTTGATTATAAATTTACAAAGTAAGTAAAACGCATGTCGATATATTATTTTTTCTAGTAATCATAACCTTTTAAGATTTTCTTTTTTTTCCCCTAAAATGTAGAACTCAGAAGAATGAAACGGAAGTTTATAGAATAAGAAAAGTATTAAATACAAGACTATTTCTCAGATTCAGTAATGTCAAGAGTTATATATATATTCTCTTGATATTTCTAAACTGTAGAATTCGTTTTGTTCCATCATCTTCCCGTCTAGGCGGAGGTGTGGAGAAGGAAGCAAAAACAAGTAACAGAAGAGAACAAAGGAGCACGGAAACTGTCTGGTATTTATAAATTAAGAATAAAACAAGTAGAGTTTTTGTATTATGTAATTTTCTTTGATTATAAATTTAAAGTAAAAAGTAAAACGCATGTCGATATATTATTTTTCTAGTAATCATAACCTTTTCAGATTTTCTTTTTCCCCTAAAAATGTAGAACTCAGAAGAATGAAACGGAAGTTTATAGAATAAGAAAGTAAATACAAGACTATTTCTCGGATTCAGTAATGTCCAAGAGTTATATATATATTCTCTTGATATTTCTTCCAGACCGTAAATTCGTTTTGTTCTATCATCTTCCGTGTAGGCGAGGTGTGGAGAAGGAAGCAAACAAGTAACAGAAGAGAACAAAAGGAACACGGAAACTGTGCATTGTTATTTATAAATAAAGAATAAAAACAAGTGAGTTTTTGTATTATCTTGAATTTTCTTTCGATTATAAATTTACAAAGTAAAAATTAAAACGCATGTCGATATATTATTTTTCTAGTAATCATAACCCCTTTTAAGATTTTCTTTTTTTTTTTCCCTAAAATGTAGAACTCAGAAGAATGAAACGGAAGTTCATAGAATAAGAAAGTAAATACAAGACTATTTCTCAGATTCAGTAATGTCAAGAGTTATATATATATTCTCTTGATATTTCTGAGCTGTAGAATTCGTTTTGTTCTATCATCTTCCCGTCTAGGCGGAGGTGTGGAGAAGGAAGCAAAATACAAGTAACAGAAGAGAACAAAGGAGCACGGAAACTGTCTGGTATTTATAAATAAAGAATAAAAACAAGTGAGTTTTTGTGTGCTCTTGAATTTTCTTTTGATTATAAATTTACAAAGTAAAAGTAAAACGCATGTCGATATATTATTTTTCTAGTAATCATAACCTTTTAAGATTTTCTTTTTTTTTCCCTAAAAATGTAGAACTCAGAAGAATGAAACGGAAGTTCATAGAATAAGAAAGTAAATACAAGACTATTTCTACGATACAGTAATGTCAAGAGTTATATATATATTCTCTTGATATTTCTGAAACCGTAAATTCGTTTTTGTTCTATCATCTTCCCGTGTAGGCGGAGGTGTGGAGAAGGAAGCAAAAAACAAGTAACAGAAGAGAACAAAGGAGTACGGAAACTGTCTGGTATTCATAAATTTTTTTTTAATTTAACCCTTAACTTCTCACTTTTGCATTTCTGCAACATATGATTTAATTTAATTTAACAGACTCCACTTTTTTTTTAATACCTACAAACCACTTATCTGAGAAAAAAAGATTACTGCAACAAAGTACATGCTAATTTTGTCACTAAATGGAAGTGCATTTTTTCAAGAAATCACAACATTTCTAAAAATCTCTGATGTCTCAAGAACTGTGATTTGGCTATAAAAATAATCCATAACATTTTATGCTTCCTCTTCTTTCCTTAATGACGAAATAAATTACCAATTTAGAAATTTAAACATTTTATGATGAATAATAAAATCTCCTCATATAGTTTTTTTTTTTTTTTGTAATATACATCACTACTTCGCAACAAACAAAAGTTCAATTTAAAGAGGCTTAATTTATATATATATATATATATATATATATATTCCTTTTATTATTACTTGATAACTAGCTGATATAATTTTTTTCATAGAAATTTAAAAAGTTCGGAAGTTAAGGAATAATCATATTTCCTTCTATTTATTTATTGTACTTTCATATGCTTCGCACCTGCTAATATTTTTTATTTGCGCAACTATTGTTTAAAATCAATTGTTTATGAAAAATATATAGTTTTTCTTAAAAAAGAAACGAAAAAATAAATTTTTGGCAGCCTGCATATATATTTTGCCTAAGGTACACTCTTCCTACATTAAAGGCACATAAACACAAAGTAATGAAAGAAGCGTCATAATCGTTGATATAAAAATAGATAATATCACCGATTTCAATGCTCTTTTTATTTCTTGATTGCAACAACTTATAATCAAAGACATATCACTTGACAATTAAAAGGTGATACTGATAATTATATAGAAATTCAGAACAAATTATAACAGTGGCAGTTTTAAAATTATAATTTAGTGTACTGTATTAGTTATTCCATATTTAATCTACAATTTAATACTTAAACTGAGTCTAAATATTATTCCTTTAATCAAACGAATTCAGAATAATCAATTCGAATTAATGAGTGAATTGGGAAAATTCTCATTTAAACAAAAAATTCGAAACCTAATTAATTTAACGGTAGATTGTCATATTCCATGTATCCACGCAGAATATTGGAGATTGTGTGAGAGTTTAAGTAAACCATTTATAACATGTGTTCAATCTAGAATTCCCTTTGCAAAGAGAAAATGAGAATTGATGCAGTTATATGTTTTAACCTGTATATCTGCTTTCTCATAGTATCAACGTGGAACACCTATTCTGGAAAGTACGGTAAGGAAACAGTTACTTCTTTTTTGGACGGCGAAGAAATTATCATAATTAGCATGCGTTATATATGTATTTGGTTTTCACTATTTTACTGTTCATAATTTGACAATAGGACTATCATATATTGATTGTTCTTTTACTAAAATTCTTGTATCAAAAAAAAAAGAAAGAAAGAAAAAACGATAGCTATTAAAATTGATAAGTGACGAGGACAACACTTAAGTTATCAACACCCAACTAACCTTAATTCTCGCACTTGAGAAACGCCTCTTAACCACGCGCACTTGAGAAATTTAAGCCTCGACTGCGTGTTATGTTTCAGTGTGTGGTGCATGTTATGTGTGTGTATAAGACAATTTTAAAAAAGAACAAATTTTTTTTTTTTCATAATCATTCCTTTCAAAATATTTTGTTTTCTATACATGGGTAAATCTTTCCCGAATCCCATTGAAAAAAGGAAAAACCGCTTTTTCCATTACTAATTTTACCTATTTTTTCTTTCTGGATTTAAAATTTAAGAAAGATTTATTTTCTTAAAAGTTTATTATTAATTTTAAGATGATTGATTCTTTTAACAATCAAAAAATTTTTTGTTTTTAAGGCAGGAGAAGGGTTAAAATCAAAAGACATGATGTAGGAACACTTTTCTGTTGATTTTGATACTTTTCATAAACTTTCGAGTTTTTCTCTATTCTGAAGGAAAACAAGAAGTAAATTAAATGATCTTCACGCTTTTCGAAACCTTTATATAAATATATCTTAGGTTTTATTTTTTTTTTTCTTTTTATTTTGCTTACTATCTTAAAAGGGAAATTTATTTTTTTTTTTTTTTATTTAAAAAATTTTTTGTGTGTGTTGTTCAACACGACTCTTTAAATGATATAAAATACAGTTCATGGTCTCTTATTTATTCTAACCCCTTTTAGGGACTTTGCAGGTTAAAAAAAAATATATTTTACGCTCCTGAAGTACGTCAGGAATATCTTTAGAACTTTATTACAAACGAATTTGTACTTCGTGTAAGACATTTACTAAAATTTTTTTTGTAAAATGAGGTTTCAAAAAAAAATATTAGACTTTTAGTTTGGCCTAAAATTTTAGTATTAAAAAGTTTGTTTTCCCTTTTCGTTTAAAAAATAGAAGATATCTGTTAAATATAAAACAACCATCGCTTTTTATAAAGGTGTGTGAGGTTTTTTTGAGAAAAAATTTTTGGGTTTTCTTTTATTATTTCAAAAAATATTATCTTTTTGTTGATATTATTTTCTTATAACATAAATTTTTTTTTTTTCTTTTGTTAAATAAAAAAAACCAAAACACGAGACACGTTATTATAACATTAACAGATAATATACTGAATACAAGACAATTTTTGGAAACCCTTGGGGAAGAGTTTTCAAAAATTATTTGAAATATCATGTTGCAAAAAGTTTTGCAACTGCCTTTTTGGCGGATCAATGGAGGATGTACCAAACAGGTAAGGATAGAAAAAAAAAAAAGGACTACATCATTAAAGATTTATGCGGGAAAATTTTATTGCTTTTTTTTAAAGAAAACTCAATTTCCATGCGTATTGTTATTTGACAAGACTCTTTGATAAAATTACAGCTTACGTTCTCTTATTCTACTTTACTGTAAACTCTGTAGATATCTTGAAGAGTTTTGCAGGGTCATTAGGATTTATAAAATTCAAAATATTTTTGATATACCTCAGTTAGATTTTGTAACTTTCTGAAAAGTAATAAAAAAGTATATTAGAGCGAAAAAAAAGGTGTGTGTACTTATGTATGCACGTAAGAAGAGTTGTATTTCTTTGGCGTAACAAGATCAAAATCTTTCTAAAAATCTTTAGCAGGGCAAGCTGGGCCAAGGGCGAAAGGCGGTCACGAGCAGAGTTGAACGATATTAACCTTCAGTCAATTGGACCAGCCAAAATAATCACGATTTAAATAAATTTAAACACCCCCGCACACAGGAACAATAGGACCAAAACATGGGGTATCAACTGTATCTGAGATGAAGTTAACCGAATGGGGCATCTGAGTTCTCATATTAAATGTCTTGGCAGGAAGAATCGTTCCTGAGAAAATTAAGACATCAGCCTGAAGAGCCCCCGAGTTATGGTCATTTTAAAATCATTAAAACATTTAAAACAATTAAATAAAATAGAAACGGGGCACCCAGCAACTCGAAACTGAGTCTGGTTGTGAGCAAACACAAGAGGAATCCATTAGAACAGGTCCGGAGTCTGTATTTGCTAATGGGGCAGGGCTAGCTCGGGAAAGGAAAACGAAATTAAATCCCCCGTAGTGGAACAACTGTGACGTAAATGGTCACGTACATCCCAACGATACACAGAGCAGTATGTGATGCCAAAGTTAGTTATTATGATCCCCCAAATATCAGTCCCACAGCACCAAAAAAGTGGCATGTTAAAATATTAGACAACGGTGTGTGCGCGCGTATCGGTGCGTGAAGGTATGCGCGCGCATCGTAAAAATTCTCCCTAGTCCTTTTTCCCTAACGGCCAAAAAGAAGGGTACCTTCAAAAATAAATATACGAATACAAAAGGCACTTATAATTTGCTACAATGTAATAAATGTGTTTATTTTCATAGCAATGTGTTCGTAGTAAATACATCTAGAATCATATACTTGCAATTGTTATTTAAATAGGTAAACTAATATTTACTCTTATGTTTTATGTACATGAAACACAATTTAAAGATTAATTCCCTATTTTTTTTTTATTTCCTGTAAGTATGTTTGGTTTAATAACAAAAAGTGTTCAAACAAATGCATCAGAGAAGCTCCGTAGGCGAACGACGATCTCTCCCTACTAGTATTGATGTCACAAATCACAGCGCAAAGCAAAAGCTCGCTGACACGAGGTGTATAGCTCTGCGGTAGAGCATTTGACTGCAGATCGAGAGTTCCCGGTTCAAACCCGGGTGTCCCTTTCTTCAGGGAAGAAAAATATTTTTCAGAGAATTTCGAAGGCGGCAATGATCTGTAACGTTCTGTATATTTCTAGACAAAGCACATTTTCGCATCCGTGACGGTGTGCGAGCGCATCATAAAAATTCACCCTCATCCTATTTCTCTAACGCCCCAAAAGAAGTATAACTTCAAAAACTGATCTGAAAAAAAAAGTTCTCTCTCTCTCTCTCTCTCTCTCCTGCATGTTAAGTACAGTGTGTTCCGTAAAATATTATTGAAAAGTTTGCTTTTCTCCTTTTTGCCTAAACAGAAGTTTTCCGTTAAAGAATAAAATCATCACCTTTTCCTAATTTTCTGTGAGGTTTTTTTCTTGTGTGTGCTCATGGAACTTCTTTTGATTATTAGGTTACAAAGTAAAAATTATACACCTATCAATATATTATTTTCCTAGTAATCATAACCTCTTAAAATTTTCTTTTTTCCCCCAAAATATGTAGAACTCAGAAAATGAAAAGGAAATGTAAAGGAAAGGAAAGTGAATACAAGACTATAGTTCTTGCATGGTTATGCCAAGAGTTATATATATATTCTCTTGATATATTTCTGTGCAGTACAATTAGTTTCCCTTTGTTCAAATTCAAAATAATGTTCAAATTCAAATTCAAAATAATGTTCAAATTCGTAATTCATTCGTTATCGTATTTCAAAAATTCATTTCGATTCCGTACATAAAAAATGGAATAAATAAGGTCTTACCTGTCAGAAGTTGAGGCGACTAAAAACACTCGACAAGTCGGATGGATGTACAAACGTTTATTTACAAGACAAACAAGACAGACGGGAATACTATATACACTTGAAAACAAGCGACTGCAGCGCCGCTGAACTAAAGTAACAACACCCTTATAGTCCGAAGCGTGGAGAAGGAAGTAAATAACAGGTAAGGGATAGAAGAAAGAAAGAGTACACAAAAGGTAAGGGATTGATAATTTTTTTTATTAAGTTAACTATATTTCCCTCTATTTATTTATTGCATTTTTACACATGCTTCGCAAAAGCTATAATATTTTTTATTTGCTCAACTATGGTTTAAAACAGTTTTTCTCAACCTTTTATTTTACAATGTACTCGTACGCCTTTTAAAAATTCTTACGTCCCTCCCCCTTTACGCATAGTATATTTATATTACTGGCACACACACACAGAAGAATTTTTCAAGGGATGGTGGACAGTATAGAAAACCCATATGTACTTGTATCATACCCCAATACGCCCCCAAACATATTCTGTTGATTTTGTTAATTGTTAAAAAAAATAGTAAAAAATAAATTATTGAATACATAATTAGCATTAATTAATAAAACTAAATATTAATAAAAAAAATTATCTAAATTTTACGTAATCTATACATAGGAATATAATCAATCGAAAAAGGGTGGGGTTGGGTTCCCGGACCCGGGACCCCCCCCCTTTTGGAACGAGCCACTGATATATATAAATAGCTATAAAAAATAAGTATAACTAGTCATGAGATAGTAGGAAATATTAGCATCAGTAGTACAATAACAAACTCCTGGCCTTAGAAACCAAGATTGCAGGTTTAAACAAAGTTTTAGGGCTAGCCAACTTTCACCTGTAATTTGCCTACACTACTGATCCAAAGGGAAAGGAATTAATAGTATTAGGAGAAACTTTATTATTACAAATAAAATGCAATATACTATTAAAATATAACGATAACATTATAGCCTACAAGTATAGATTTAAAGTCGATGCACAATAAAGTAGATGGTAAGACTTACTTCGTGAGTATTGCAACATGTTGTGTTTCCCGCCAAATACAACAGAATAAAAGCAGTACCGCATAAAAGTAAAATTAGTAAATTATGATAGAATAATATTAGGTCTATATGTGTACATTTAAAAAACCATAAATATTAATATAAAATTTTATATAAAATAAAAGACTTCAAGACATATACAAGAACATTTAAATAAAATATAATATTAATAATTTATTTGACATGTGGTGCCATCTATTAAGTAACTGCATGATTAATTAAAAATGCTTTTATTAATACATACTGTCAATTCACTGAGAACTATTAGAAATATAATTGTAATGAAAGTTAGCAGGATATCTATGTTCAATACACACATTTTTTTAATAAAATTATTAAAATTTAAATATATATTAGATTTATCACTAACTAAAACATTATTATGATAAATAGAGTTAAAAATAATAGTTCTATATATAGAGATTGATAAATTAGAATTCAAATATGGCACTTTAAGAATGTTAAAATAAAAGTATCTCTATTATCATAAATATTACTATGCAATTTATAATTCTTAATATACAATGATACATCTAAGTAATTAGTTTTAATTTTATTATGATTAATTTTAACTAAGCTTAAGTAATTAGGATAAAAATTAATATTGGGGTTATTTATATATATTCATTTGAAACACACGGTTGCAAGAATTCGATGTGTTCAACCATCTTTTCTTCTAGGCGGATCAATGGAGGATGTACGAAAAAGGTAAAGCGAAAAAAGAAAAAAGGAGCACACGTGCATTACAAGATGTATGTGAGGAAGATTGTGACGGGCTCAAGCGTCTCTTCATTAACATGTCCTGTAGGTTCTTTTTGGGCCAGGATTAATGGCAACTTTTTTCCAACCAAAACTCAAGAAGCGAAAGTGAATATAAGATGCAAATTAGATAGCTTTTAAATATCAGAAGTTTGAGTAAGTGAGATGGCAATTTGTGGAATGTTATGATAGAGAGTGGATACGATTTTGAAGTGACAGCCAGCAGACGTTATCCCGAAGATAGAGCCATTAGGTCAAGGTGCATACCATTGCACTCGAGTAAAGACGCAACTCCCTTATGATTAGATCGGCGATCGGATCAAGGTAGGATTGAGTATTTAATATTAGGGCTTGTGATAATATTGGAATTGAGATTGATAGTCGTCCGAGTTACGTTATTTTAATATTATTGATATTGTGTGTTTTGTCATCTTAAAGAGAGAGAGAGAAAAATTCTCTCGCATATATTATTATTATCTTATCTGTTAGACGTTTAAGTTTAAATTCTTAATAAAGCCATATTAAGAATATGGAAACTTCTAGTTCTTTCATTATTAATACACCTCTAGCTCACGCAGATAATCAAGGAGAAGGGCATCCTAGGGGAACAATTTCACAAGATTGATAGCTTTTTTTTAATAAAAACTTAAGTTTCATGCGTATTGTCTTTTAACAAGACTCTTTTATCAAATTACAGCTTACGATTTCTTATTCTATTTTACTGCAATCCCTTTAGTTATTTTGAAAATTTGCATTGTCATTAAAAATTATAAAATTCAGAACATTTTTGATATACCTCAGTTAGATTTAGTAACTTTCTAAAAAGTAATCAAAAAGTATATTAAAACGAAAATACAATAAGTTATTCTAGGAAAAAAGATCAAACTGCGCAGAGTGCAAAAGTAAAATAAAACTGATCCAGGAAAAAAAAAGTCCTCTCCTGCATGTAAGCTAGTGAGTTCCTAAAAAGATTATTGCTTTTCTACTTTTTTATTAAGCCGAAGATTTCCGTTAAAGAATAAAAACATCACCTTCTCCTAATTTTCTTTGAGGTTTTTTAGTGTGTTCTTGGAATTTTTTTGATTAAGGTATCCGACTACGTTCGGAACCGTGATTTTGCTAAAGCATATAAATAGATAATATTTAAGATATTTAATGTCACTTAGATTAGAAAATGTATATAAAATTGTTTTAAGAATATTATTACAATAAAAAATTGTTTAAGTACAATATTTTAAGAAAAAAGGAATTTAGAGTGACCAATTTTCAAAATGTTCTCCTTTTGTGAAAAATGCTTTTTTTATAATAATATTTTGCCTGTGTATAGCTCAGACCTCTGTGTAGAGGCTAAGCTAGAATTTTTGAAATATATAACTTAGAAGTATAGTTTATCCATGTTTTATGTCAACAGAGGGGAGAAATTTTAAGAAAAAAACACCAATAATTATTTCAATTGGTTGCAACTCATAAAATTATGTGAATTTTTCAAAATATCATAGTTGAGCCTCTGTACAGAGGTTTGAGCTATATACAGGCAAAATATTATTATAATCGAAGCATTTTTCACAAAAGGAGACCATTTTGAAAAAAGGTTATTCTAAGTTAATTTTTTGCCAAAATATTGTATTTAAATAATTTTTTTTCTCAAAATGTGTCCTTAAAACCATTTTATACATGTATTCTAATCCAACTGACACAAAATGTCATGAAAATTATCCATGTATGCGCCTTTTTAAAATCATGGTTCTGAACGTATTCGGATACCATAATAGGTGAAAAAGTAAAAATTATACACATATTGATATATTATTTTCCTTGTAATCATAACCTTTTAAAATTTTCTTTTTTTCCCTATGTAGAACAACTCAGAAAACTGAAACGGAAATGTATACAAAAGAAAAGGGAATACAAAACTATTTTTCATGCGTGGTTATGCCAAGATTATTTTCTCGATATTTCTGTGCAGTAGAATTCGTTTTGTTCTTTCACCTTCCCGTCTACGCCAAAGCGTTGAGAAGGAAGTAACTAACAGGTAAGAGGATAGAAGAAAGAAGATCTACAGAAACAGTAAGATATTGATATATTTTTTAATTTAACCACACATATTTTTTTCTATTTATTTACTGTAGTTTTATATGCTTCGAACCAGCTACAATATATTTATTTGCTCAACTATGGTTTAAAACAGTTTTTCTCAACCTTTTATTTTACAGTGTACTCGTAAACTTTTTAAAAATTCTTACGTCCCTCCCCCCTTACATATAGTATATATATATATTAGTGGCAAACACATGAATTTTTCAAGGGAGGTTGGACAGTATTCAAAACACACTTTCTCGCATCATATACCCATACGCCGACAAACATATTCTTTTGATTTTGTTAATTGTTAAAAACAAAAATAGTACAAAATAAATTATTGAATAGATAATTAGCATTAATTAATAAAACTAATTATTAATAAAAATACTTATTTAAATATTACGTAATATGTACGTAGGAATATAATCAATCGAAAAAATATCAAAAGCAATGGGGAAGGTTAGGGTTGGCGCCTAGACCCGGGACCTCCCTCCAGGTGTGCGCCACTGATATATATATATATATATATATATATATACAAATAGCTATAAAACCTAAGCATAACTAGTAAATATAGTAGGAAATATTATCTTAGAAGTACCATAACAAACTCAATGCCTTAGGAATCAAGATCGCAGGTTGAAGTAAAGTTGTAGGGCTTGCTAACCTTTACCTGTAATTTGCTTACACTACTGATTCAAAGGGAAAGGAAGGAATAATATTAGGAAAAATTTAAATATGACAAATAAATTGCATTATACTATTAAAATATAACGATAAAATTATAGCCTACTGGTACTATAGATTTAAAGACGATGCAGTAAAGTAGATGGTAAGACTTACTTCGTGAGTATTGCAACATGTTGTGTTTCCCGCCAAATACAACAGAATAAAAGCAGTACCGCATAAAAGTAAAATTAGTAAATTATGATAGAATAGTATTAAGTCTATATGTGTACATTTAAAAAACAATAAATATTAATATAAAATTTTATATAAAATAAAAGACTTCAAGACATACACAAGAATATTTAAATAAAATATAATATTATTAATTTATTAAACATGGGGCGCCATCTATTAAATGACTGTATAATTATTCAAAAAGGCTTTTATTAATACATATTGTCATTTCACTGAGAACTATTAGAAATATAATTGTAATGAAAGTTAGCAGGATATCTATGTTCAATACACATTCTTTAATAAAATTATTAAAATTTAAATATATATTAGATTTATCACTAACTAAAACATCATTACGATAAATAGAGTTAAAAATAATACTTCTATAAATAGAGATTGATAAATTTGAATTCAAATGTGGCACTTTAAGAATGTTAAAATTAATAGCATATCTTTTATCATAAACATTACTGTGTAATCTATAATCCTTAATATACAATGATACATCTATGTAATTAGTTTTAATTGGATTATGATTAATTTTAACTTGGCTGAAGTAATCAGGATAAAAATTAATATATTGTGGTTAAAATTATTATTTTTAACAAAAACAATTAGATCATCAATTTTTCTAAAAATGTAATAATCATTATTAATAATATAATTATATTCATAAAAGTGTAAACATAAGTTAGCCAAACTATTGCTAGCAGGGCCACCTTGAGGCAAACATTTGGTTTGTTTTTATATTGAACCATTAAAATTAATGTAATTTTCTTTTAAGACTAAATCTATGAGAGTTTTAAATTTGTTGAAATTAATATTAAGATGATAATTACTGTGATTTTCTAAAATTGCTTTAATAATATTATTGGTATCAATGGATTTGAAAAGATCTTCAAAGTCATAACTATGAACCAAATAAATATTTTTATTTTTTAAAAAAATCTATAATATCTTTACTATTTTTAATTATAGATTTTTAAATATTGCTTATTAATGAAGTTTCTTATAATATTATGAAGTATTTTGCCTGTGCAATAGTGATATATGTTTTAAAACCATTTGTCACAGTTCTAAATTTAACTGGACTCTTATGGAATTTAGATGTTGAAAATATATATGGAAACTTAATCTTAGGAATGCAAAAACCCGATTTTTTATAAATAGCAATAATACGATTGCTGATTTCTTTATGTGACAAGTTTATATTTTTTTTAAAATTTACTGTTTAAAAGGTGTTTATTAAGCATATTATTATAAAAATACTTACAAATCACAGCATAGATTCCAGGCAATTTGTCTAAGTAATCTATGATAATATTCTTCTGTATATAATTCATACATTTTCTGCTTTACATCTCTATAAGTAAATTCAGAGTGAGAATGGTAGTTAATTTCATCAAGCCTTTTAATATATTGTACTTAAACTCATCAAATGCCTCTATAGGCAGTCCATATTTAACTGCAGATTTTGAAATAAAATTATTTTTATCTTTATTAATTAGTGTTTTATAACAGTATTGTTGTTATTAGAAACAGTTAATCTGAAACTAGTGCCTTTATTCATGACATCTTTTAAAATTTTTTCTTTGATTATATCATAGTTGCCTTTAAATATATATATAAGGATAATTAAATTAGATTAAAAATTAAATTCTCTATCTAGCACTTAACTCATCTTTTTCATTTCATCTTCAAGTTTCAAACTAATCGCCCATTTATTTCTTCCGAACATATGGCCTAACCAATAAACATGTCTAATTCCAGATCGTTATATTTAATAGCCCCATATGTCAGCATTAACTTTCAAGTTCACTCATAAAATCAACGATACTTATCACATCTTCTTTTTAAGTGTTAGTCCACTTCAGATTTTCACGGTGGCGTGCTTTTTTCCTCTCTGCTCTTAGCGTCAGAATATGTCTAACTTTCATCAAATAAAGATCCTTTTTAAAAACCAAGTCTTTTTCTGACTTCAAATCATGTCATTTATATATATAAATATAAATAACAATGGAAAACTGATATAAAAATAAAAGATACAGTGAGATCATTGCTTTTGATGTTTGTTGCAAAGAGATTTTAGGTCATCCAATTTAGTTAACTTAAGTCTCAAGTTTCCCCGTCACTCCAGCCTATTTGTGTGACACTAAATCTACATTCAGTTAAATATGAAGATTGAAATGGTAACAATAGTTTTCTTGCCCATTTGGTTTCATTTCGGTTTCTTCACAAAGCCATGACATCACTCACTTTATATTAAATAACGATATAATTGACGCATCGTTTCGCATTTTTTGGATTCTTGATACTGTAATCTTGGATCTACTTATATTGGCTGCGTAATCTAAAAGAAATCAATTTTTTACAATCAAAAAATCTTTCTTCTCTGAATTGGATGATAAGACTGTTAGATGGTTGACGACAAAATTTATAGCTTTATCAATCACTTTATATTTTTGGAGCCAATGAAATTTTTTAAAATTTCTGTTCAAAATTTGGATTATAATTTGTCATATTACGAATAAATAAATAATTTATGTTCTAAATGGGTCCTTTTAAGAATCAAATTGACCCCTTGTGGGGCATAGGCCTCACGTTGAGAAACACTGGTTCAAAATCAGCTTTTCTACCATTAGGTGACAAGAGTTAAAAATAAATTGTTTTGTTCGAAACGGTGGACATGAATTCGTTTTGTACAATCATCTTCCCATCTAGGACTAGAAAAGGAGGTATCAAACAGGTAAGGGAAGAGAAGAAAACAGAACTAAAGAAACAATGAGATAATGATCATATTTTTATAAGTTTTTCATAATTCCCTCTGTTATTTATTTTATTTTTATATGCTTCGCACTAGCTAATACTCTTGGTTTGTTCACCTATGTTTTAAATTAAATTGTTTATAAAAAATATCTAGATTTTTCTTAAAAAACAAACAGAATCAAGATTTTTTGCAACTTACATGTATTTTTATTAGCCTTCAAGACTCTGTTCCTAAATTTAAAACACATGATTGATTGATTGAATATTAAAGTCGCACTGTTCAGCTACACGAGGACTTTTGGCGACGGACCACGTAATTTTGAACCATGGTCAAGTGACGTGGACGACACCTGAGCTGGCGCCCCTCTCCTAACTACCACACCACACCAACGGGAGGACGTTTCAGCTCTCGACAGATTTAACGTGCATCGCTGCCCTACACGGCGGGTCTTTAGTGGTACTGGGCTCGAACTCGTGACAAGGCAAGACACGGTCCGATACCTATACCACTCGGCTACCGCGGCCACTAAAACACATGATATTGTGAAGGAATGAAAGGAGCAACATAGCCTTCGGTACAGAAATTTATAATATTCCTGGCTGTAACCCTCTTTTTATTTCTTGATTGATAAAATATTCGATCAGTTTTCTTACAAAGGAACCCGTTACACAACAGGTAAGACTAAACGTTTTATAGAACTTAAAAACTGTTGACAATCTGAAATGGCACTATCCCACTTTTCAAATATATCTCTAAGCCCAAGCGAGGAATTTAGCTATAGAGTATATGCAGTTGTATGTGTATTGGAGAATAGGACCAAAATTTTTAAATTTCGAAAAATATTCATTTTTTTTAAAGTTTTAGCTGTGCACATAATACACACAAATGTAAGGAGTGTGCGCTTCAGTAAATTTAACCGTACCTCAGCCATTCTGCACTGCCTATTATTAATTGTACCAGGACACAAACTACTTATTTGACAAAAATGATATTTTACACGAGTTCGTGACATCAAACACTCTACTATCTGGGCCACAAACTCGTCCCGAAAATCCGAAATTTATTTTTTCCGTCATATAATTCGTACCATAGAAATCTAGGTCTTTGTTTTTTAAAAAAAATCACTAAGCAACTTGCTTTGGATTCACACATATATTTGGCACGAAGGCAACAATATTGCTTCAAGAATAGCTTACGAATAATTTCTGGATTTGAATTTTTATTTTAGATATTCTCCTTATTTTTTCTTTATACATGTTCTTTTATAAAATTTAATATTTTAATTTTGTTTTAAAATCTCTCTCTCTGTGTTTCTACTGTCTTCTTATCTTTACTGCATACATCCATAAGATCTTCCCACAAGTTATATACATTTTTTTAATAATTTTCATTTATTTTCTCTCTTATGGAATTTTCCCTTAATCATTTCCTACACAAAAATAATTTTGAGAAAAAAAATTTTTTTTCTAAGGAAAACATAAAAATAATTGCTTTTTAAAGGCAAAAATAGGGAAGGTTGCTTGTCTTCAATCTGTCTTTAACTCTACAATCTTCGGTACTAATGTTAAGAATTTACTGTTACACTCTAATGTAGCTATCTAATTTTTGCAGTTAACTGTTTTGTTATGTTTCAATTTATAACTTTATTTTATAGATTTATGCCAATTTACTAAATAATTTTGATTATATATATATATATATATATATATACTCATGGTTATAAAAATTAGCGCACCAAGAAATAATTGCGGGATCGTAACGAAACTTGGCATAAAGGTACATGTCGGGGAGATATGCAAATGATTAGAAACGCAACGTGATTGCGCATTACGTATAGCCGGTAGAGGGCGTTTAACGTCACTCTGCGTGGAAAATAAAACAGTTAACCAAAGCTTGCTTGAGTGTGCTGAATCGTTTACGAAAGAAAAGCTGAGGTAGACATGCTATTACGCGTTTTAGAAAACAATATGAGAAGCTGTGGCAGTTTGAGAGGGAGAGAATCATCGGCATGATGGAAGCTGGGTGGTCAGATGGGCGAGTAGCTCATCAAGAAAACCGCTCTGATTGTGTTGTGAGGAGGCGTTGGGACCAATGGATCCGAAAGATGACATTTACACGAAGAACAGGCTCAGGCCACCCTCGACAGACCAGTCATCGAGAAGACCGCCACATCATAATAAATGCACGCGTACAGCCAACTGCTTCATCGACCGCCATCCAGGCACATGTAGCACCTTCACTAGGAGCCCCTGTGTATTCTCGAACCATGCGAAGACGCCTGGCTGAATGACATTTGGGATCGCGGCGCCCATTACGTGTGCTTCTCTTGACGCCCAACCATCGACGTCTCCGTTTGGAGTGGTGCCGCTCACGAGGAAACTAGACTGCAGCGGAATGGAGCCAGGACTTCTTTAGTGACGAATCCGGATTGAATCTCAGCAGTGATGACAATCATGTTCATATGTGGCGACCCCGTTGTGAACGCCTCAATCCTGCTTTTGCTTTAAAACGACACACCGCTCCCACAGCTGGTGTGATTGTATGGGGTGCCATTGCCTACAATACACGGTCACCCCTAGTATTGATCCGTTTCACCATGACAGCCCAGTGGTATGTCCATGACATCCTGCAACCACTTGTGCTGTCACTCATGCAACGGCTCCCTAGAGCTATTTTTCAACAAGACAATCCTCGGTCTCACACGGCAAAGGTGTCACAACACTTCCGCACAGTTACCATCCTGCCTTGGCTGCCCGATCCCCAGATTTGTCTCCAATGGAGCATATCTGGGATGATTTGGAATGACGAGTTGGGAATCCCACGAGTTTGAACAAACTGCAGGCAAGGATACAGCAAATATGGAACAAAATGTCTTAAGACATCATTCAAAACTTGTATGCCTCAATCACCGATCGTATCGTCTCGTGCATTCGCGCTAGAGTTGGTTCAACAGGGTATTAAATCCTCCGTTCTTTTGCTTTTTTCTCTGAAACAAATGATCCTTTTTCTTTGATTTTCTAATGATTTACTTACATCAAAGTAGTCATTACGTATGTAAAATTTCACTTCATTTTGACGACTCCTACTTGGTGCGCTAATTTATTTGTCTATGACTGTATCTATATATGGGAGTGTAACAGCCTTAATATAATCTTAATTTAAATTCTACTCCTACACACTTTTCTGTGTATCTTAATTACGAATGTAGTTCTTTTCTAAGCGCCATTCTCATTTCTTTTTGCCTTTGAAAGAGATTTAAGGCCTGCATTTCACCACCTCCCTCCCAAACACACACGCACTATTTCCGCATTTTTTTTTTAATATATTTTTTTAATGTTTTCTATGACTTCTTCTATAGCCTGAAATAAAGGGAACAACAACAAAGGAATGAATGGGACTACATAGACTTCATTATAGAAATTAATAATGTCTTGATCGTTGATGCACTCTTATCTTCAAAACGTACCACCAACAAGGAAAGTCATTCAGTAAGTTTTAATTCTGAATCTTTTAAGGATTTAACAATTACCTTGACATTAAGTATTTAAAAATATTTCATACTATAAAGTAATTTAGAGATATTATATACAACAATCTCTCATTTTTCTTATATATATATATTTTTGAGTGTGTGTTTATGTATGTGTATATATAATGATGAAGGTTATATAGGACACACCGAAGAATAGTTAACGTAAAACAATAGCAGACTCTTAGTCTTAGGTCTGAAATTTAAGATAGTTTCAAGGCTCCTGCATTCCCATTTATTTACTTATGCTTTTGTGCAGAAACGAAAATAGAACACGAAACATATTAAAATATTTTAAATGCTAAGTTTAATTTGTTAAATTTCGAGTGCACATATCCCTACAGTGAAAAAAGTAAATTACTCACTTAGAAGTGTGTAACAAATTAAAATTTTGAAAATTGTTTTCAAAATTTCAGCAGCTAATGACTAAATGTAACAAAAAGTAGCGTACGGAATTCTATAAAATTAGAAAAAAATTTGGAGAACAAGATTGTATTTAGAGAAGAAATTAATTGTAAATACCCTTCAGTGAATGTAACAATACAATATATCTTGGAAATATCCTAACAGCATACAAAATTTAATTATATTGCTGTTAAAAAGAGCAAGGTAAGAAGATATTTAAAGAGGATACGCACAAACCAGGTACATTCTTTAAAAAAAAATACTTTTTTAAGATGTAACAATATTTTCTTAATTCTTTAAGATAATTAACTTACCGTTAAATTTCCGAAATGGAATTAAAAATTCATTTAAACTTTTTTTCATATTTTTATGTGAGTAGTAACTTTAAAAATTGTTCCACTCAAGAAGAGGAAAAAAACCTAAGTAGAAACTAACTCTAATTTAAGTTTAATATAATTCAGCGTTCCTCAAACTGTGAGGCGCGCCCCCCTAGGTGGGCGTGTTAACCCTTCGAGGGGGGAGCGAGCATATTGAAAAGTCGAAAATAAAAGTTTAATATTTACAAATTGAGTGAAAGAAAGCAAAACAATATATATTTTGATATAACAATAGTAAAATGCACAAGTATACTGATAAAATATACTTATAAATGCATAAGTACTGTGCAATGCATTTTATAATTAATTTATCAATACTAAATTAAAAACAAGTTTCATAATTACTAGTGACTCCTATGAGCTTGTCATATACAAAATTATATAAAAAATTTAATACTTATCTTGATAATTTGTACGGTTTATAATTGAAATCGTTATATAGCTTTACGTCAAGGTACATTATTATTGAATTCTGTATATTGTTATTGTATGGAGGGAGGGTGCGATGAAAATTATATATGACTGAAAATTAGGTCGCAAATGCTTACAGTTTGAGAAGCACTGATATAATTCAAATATTCTTTGTCTGAGGTATTTATTTTATTTCGGAATGAAATTCTTCATCCAATCTACAAACTTATGAAGAAGAAGAAATGACAAGGCAATTATAAATTTATTACAAATTTATTTCTCTAAACAGTGAAGATTTTTTTAAAAAAGAATATTTTTCACATATATCCCTCTAAGATTTTTAAGAGAAAACATATTTTCATATATTTCGGTTAGACTTTCTACTTTTCTCAGAAGTAATAAAAAAACTAAAAATTTCAATAGATTCTTTATCAACTTTTCATACAGTAAAAAAAAAATATGTGTTCATATGGCATGAAATATTTTGATTCCCCCAAAACGAAACAATAAATTTAAATTGCAATCATAATTATCATGGCTTGTCTTTCAAATTGATCGTTGCATATGGCTACGAACATAATGCGTAATATTTATTACTTTTAAACATTTGGTTATAGTGCATCACTGAAACTGAAAATTTCATGTTATTACTTTCAACTTTAAATAATTAAGGATTAAAAACGACGCCAACTTTTACTACTTTCTGCGTGTGCTTTAGGGAAATAAATAGTTCTTGGGTTTTCTTTAGATTATAGGTCTACAAAGTAAATATTATATTCATGTTGATATCATTTTATTAGTAACCATAGCCTTTATCTTATATTTTTCTTTTTAGCTAAATAAACAAAAATAGAAAGTATGAAATGACGTTAGAAGTGTGGATACAAGACTATTTCTTCTCTACCGTTGGGTGTGACAAAAGTTAAATATAAATTCTTTTGTTAGTAACGGTGGACATGAATTCGTTTTGTACAATTATCATCCCATCAAGGAGTGGAGATGGATTTACCAAACAGGTTAAGGGGAGAGAAGAAAGAAGACGTACAGAAACAGTGAGATATTGATATATTTTTTTTTATTAGATAATCATATTTCCCTCTGTTTATTCTATTTTTATGCGCCTGGTACCACAGCTAAAAGTCTTGGGCTTTTCGCCTATGTTTAAAATTAACTCTTTATTTAAAATATCTAGATTTTTCTTAAAAAGTAAACAGAATCCAGATTTTTCTGCAGCTTACAGATATCTTTTTAGTCTTCGACAAACTTTTTACTTTTAAAGCCCACAAATATTTAGGAATGAGAGGGGCATTATAGTCCTTTTGCACAGAGAAGAGTTGATAAAGTGTTACTCCTTTTATATAATTCTTGTCAATTTTTACCCTTTTTTCATTCATAAAAATTAAAATATTTCCTATGTATTGTCTCCTTGGGAATTCTTTGATACATATAATTTACTGTTTTCAATATTTTCTTTTCTTTTCTGCAGCCTTTTTAGTGATTGTGCAGGTTCACTATCCAATTAAGAAGAATGCAACCGCAGAAGTACTGCGAAGGAATATCTGGCAATTCCTTAATGCGGAGTACATAATTTGTTGCTATTCCGCATAAGGTATTTCCTAATAATCCTTTGCAATTATTTGGGTTTCATCTGAAAATATTTAAGAAAAATTATGTAAGTATAGTCATTTAATATTTTTATATAATATAAGTATTCATCAATTCGCGCAATATTTTGAGATGACACGATCTCCAGAATTTTATATTCTTCAAGAATAATCATGTATTTAAAAAAATGTAATACACCCTTTTCTTTTGAATTAAGCAAAAGCTTACGCGTAGCTCATGTTCTTATCTATAACTTTTCCTAAATGTGCTTGTGAATTAAGAATAAGAAGAAAATAATAAATTAACTTTTGTCTAAGAATCTCTGTGAAATGTTTGATAGTTCTATGTGTACTAACTTTTCTATTCTAATTTCCACTTCGGTTACAGAAATAGCATATTACACCTTAAGATTTAAGGACGGTGAACTATTTCGCAATAATTGGAAATAATGTGATTAATATAAAAGTAACAGAGCAATTTGTGTGTGTGTGTTTGTTCACACATTCATGTTTTATGAGGCTAAAATATCAGCTTTGCTTCAAAATTAATGTAGTTTTTCTCATGTCTTTTCTGTCACATACTTTTGCAGGTTTATCCTAACTTAGTTGGTTTGTCCATTGTTAACATCTTATATATATATTTTTAACGATCTCTGTACTTCATGTGATGAACGGTGAAATGCTGCTAAGCCAACCATTTAAAGTTTTTTTAAATATATACAAAACATATTTTAAAAAATTAAAACATAAATTTTGCGTAATGTAAAGTTTATAATTCCCCTACCCTTCTCTTCGTGCAGTTTTACCCCTGCTCTTCATGAAAAAGGCCAAACCCCAGAGGACCGTCTTTCAAGTTTTTAATTTTTTTTTTAAAGTTATACTAAAAAAGAATTTATATACACACACATATATCTTTTTTTTTTTCATTTGTGTTTCAACTACCGCATTTGGGCCATTTGACTGTTTGTAAAAAAAAACCATGGATTGGTATTTGTTGGTTAGGGGAAAAAATCAGCCCCAACGGCAAATTTAATTTATTGTTCTCTACTTAGTTAACAATCCGGGGTGGGAAATGCCCCCCAAACAAGAAACCGGAAAAATACAGGGAAAAAAAGGATCAATATTTGGTAAATTTACTTACCTTGGAACACTTTGGGCCCCCTTCGGCCCCAATTCACGGTAATTTATTCTTAGTTGTACGGCCCGGGTTTACTTTTTAATTTTTTGAAAAAATTGTCAATTAGCAATCTTTTGATTACTAGAAATTACTAGTCGACTAACTTCACTTCCCCAGCTACCTCCCCTAGCCCGCACCAAAAAAATAATGAAGCAGCCCCTTTTTTGGGAAAATTTTCAATAGAATAACCGTTAAAAAAAAATTTTTAAAAGGGGTTGTATAGGCTCAATGATAAAACCAGTTACAAGTTTTTCGACTTTTTAAAAATCTTAAAAAGGGGATATTTTCATTAAAATTTTATTTTTTCCCCTTGAAATTTTTTTTCTTTAAAATTTATCTCTTTTTTGATTCATTTCTTTCCACTTATAAATATTCATTTTTTTACTGTCTTGTGTTCCTACCCTTTTATAACATAGGCCAATATTTTAAATTTATATAGTTTTCATTATTTTGAAAATTTCTTTTTACTTGGAATGTGGATCTATAAAGTATTGTTTAACCCTTATTTAATGGCCTATTTCAATGACAGCTTTAGAAATCAAAATAGGTCTCAATTTTAGTAGAAAGACTCTTTCGGTATTTACAATTTTAATAGCTCTACACGTATGATTCTTCACCTATGTATGCATGATTTGTTTTTATGCAATTTTTTAGTACGATGCTCTTTTGCACCAATTGTTTTACTTATAATTTGGCGGGTTTTGATATGTTTCTTAGAATCCAGTTTCATGTTTTCTTAGCTTTGTAGGAATTACAATTTGTCTCTTAATATTTTATTTTATTTATTTTGTTATGCTATATATATAGTATAAGATACCTATGTGTGAGTTTGTCTGTGCGTGTGCGTGTGTTTATACAAGGTGTCCTAAAATAGTGCTCAAACTCTACACAGCCAGATTCCTCGTTGAAAGTACATAAAAAATGCCCAAAGAACTGTACCTGCAAATCTATTGTTTACTAGATAAATACGAAAAACAAAGTAGGACATCACTGCCGTATTGGGGGCACAACACCCAATTTTTTGGGGCATATGTCCAAATGTCCCCAGTTCGGGCAGACCGAGCAAAAAGGGAATGGATGAGTCCACACGTCGCAGAAGAGCGGTGTCCACAGAAGTACAAACAGAAACGACACAACTAAGTCCGTTTGTGTAATCAATACGTCTCGAAAAACAAAATATTTGAGAATTCCCCATATTCAAAAAAATCCAACGGTGTGAGATCTGGCCACCATGGTGGTCATACTTATATATTCCCCCGTTCAATCTAGTGACTGGCGTACGCCATATCCAGTCAATTACGATAGTAGCCTAAAAATGCACCTTGAACCTCATCATGAACCCTCATGCATCATCATTCCTTCCCTTCAGTACATCATTATTTATGGTATTTTTTTTTAAAAAATACGTATCTACGGTATAGTTCCTTAGGGATTTTTTTGTACTCACAAAAGGTATTGGATACCCTTTTATATGCAGTAGGCTTTTTAAAAGGTGAGTAAGAAAATAAAAGGTGATGATACACACCCAAACAAAAAACTTTCCTCGGATAATTCACGGTTGTCTATGTAAACGATAATGAAAATCCACTATACCACAATGTAAATCTATGAAATAAACAATGACTGTGGGTGTGTTGTGAAAATCAATGCCATTGACAATTGTTATGCATCACATTTGAGGTTAAGTTAACACACAAATATATATAAAGAAAGACAGAGAATTTTTTTTTTAGAAAAGAAAAAAGATTTAAGTTTATGTAGTTTTTCGTGAAGTATCTGTCCCTTCCCCTTTCTCTATCTCATCATTTATCCCTTCAGGGGGCTCATCTCCTTTAGATGAGTACGGGGTTTCCCCCGGGGTACTCCAGGTCTTTTTTCCCCCCCTTCTTCCCCCTTTTCTTCCTTTGGGCAATTGTTTTTTGGGGGAATTTTTGTTTATTATTTTGTGTAAAGAACCACAATTTATTTTAATTTAAAAAGATTGTTTTATTCTTTTTATTTTTAAAATTTAAAAATTTGTTTAAAAAATAAAAATCCAAAAAAAAGATATGTTCTTAATCACAAAAACTTTTTTTTTTTCACCTAACATAGTAACAGGTCTGGGTATCAATGCCGA
>BMAV01027336.1:0-12514 GCA_019973955.1 Trichonephila inaurata madagascariensis
CAGAGTCGACCTTGCATCACCCGTTAATAGAACCCGGACCTGTGGTGTGGAAGCCCGATACACTACCATTCGACACTATTACATGAAAAATAAAACTTAATGTTGGAATTTTATACAATTCCTTAATGAATGAGGGAGTCCAAACTTTTTTTATGTAAACTGTTTGGACGGAAATGGTTAAATATAAACATTTCACAAGTAGAGCATAAATTAAGATTAACTGTTGTAGTTTATATAAATATTTAAGAGTACCAAAGGTGTATTTTGGCTGCACGAATTTTAAAAGGAGTAACGGTTTACGAAAAAGTAGTAAAAAGTCTTTCTAAATTAGGGTTGCTTACCATAGATATTGTCAAACACAACAATGTATTGGAAGCCAATTCCACAATACGTTGTTATAAAAATGTATGGAAAATTGCAAGACTTATTTTTGTATTTGTAATTTATATATATATTTTTTTTTCCTGAAAATTTTAAAAGCTACAGCGACATCCATCAAAACCACGGGTCCCTCTCTGTTTGCCCAGCTCGCCCCAGCCTATGCTCGCTCTGCCCTAGTAAATGAAAATACCGTATTTTGTTTGTCAAGATCATTTTATTGCAGACTGCATTTTTCATGTAGTTTATATGGTCGTTTTATATTTTCTGCATCAATATCTTAATGTCTGAATTTAAAATTACATAAAGTTCTTGACATTCGCAGCAATGACCATTATAATTTTTATTAGTATATAAATGCGTCGTCAAACGATTACATGACTATTATTAACATATTATGTTGACCATTTAATTGATATTAAGTATAACATAACGCACAAATTTTCTGAACTTTAAAAGAAATACTTCGAAAAGTACTTTAGATATACTCAAATTGTTTCATTCATACGGTTTAGCTTCTCAGATTCGCTTCTGTGTAAAAAATTATTGTTTATTCATAAATTTTTTTAGCATATTTTTTGCTCTTAACATGCAGATTTCAACCGAATTGTATGAAATTTTCGAAATTTATTAAGAAATACTAAAGATGCTGTAGAATAAAATTTGAATTTTATATTATACTCAAAGAATTGTTAGTACTTATGGTAAATATTTTTTAACTGCATTTAACTGCAAAATACATTTTTTTTCGAAATTTCAAATGAAATTTCTAATATAAAATACCTAGTTTTATACGGTTGAGATTTCAAAACATATCCAGATTTAATTACTACTTCAGTTAGCCTTTAAAAAAATAAATGTTGAAGTATTTTGCATGAATAGATATTTTTTAATAATAATTTGAATGTTTTTGAATAGCTCGAATTTAAAATTGATACTTATGTTTATTTATATGCATAAATGTCTACTGTAAATGTGTCCGTATATTTAACATTACGATTTATTCAAACATTCAAGTTTTAAAATAAAATGTGGTAAAATCTTCATTCATGTTATCTTTGATGTAAACTGAAGTTCAAGCACTTAAAATTCAAATATAATTCGGTGTATTTTAACAATATTTAACTAGGTACTGTACGTAAACTTCCCTGAACACCTGGTTTTAAGATCTAGGGGGAAAAGAAACTAATATATCTAAATTAGTTTTTTTTTTCTCGTTGTAATTTTTATCAAAGTGTAAGAAAATGTTTCAAATTATTTGATGAAGTCTAAACTTATTCATTTTTTATAGTTGGAAAGTTTAAAAGGTTTCAAATTTTAAAGAGTTCAGTGTTTTATTATTTATTTATTTTGATATCATATAATGCAATAATCATGTTTCGAAAACTGAAAGCTTTGAATAAGTTAGGAAAAATGAAGCAATAGAATACACTTAAAAAAGTAATTTGTCTAACTATATAAAATAGCAGATTGCCCTGACACGCCCCAACTTGGTACAGTTTCAAATTAATATGAAAACAAAAGGGAATTATAACTTATTTTATTTATGCGTTGGGACTTTTCAAAACTTTTAAAATCTCAAATCAACCTAACAAACAAACACTAACTGGGGTCTAAAGAAATTATTCCCCGATTTTTTCGATTGCTCGAGGATCAAAACACGGGGCTCTCTGCGAGCTATAAAACTTCCTGTCAGTGTCCTGTTGTGTGGATTCCACTGTCCCTAATTATTCTTTCAAGATGTTAAACCTTTAAAGCGGGAAAGGATTTCAGAAAAACACGGCGGCTTAACCTCTTTTGAGAATCTTACTTGAAGGCAAAAAAAAAAGTGCGGTGCATTTTCGAAGCAGCTGTAGAATGGCAGAATTTTACGTGCAGAACGCTTTTGGAGGGTTAAAATCATTAAGAGTAAGTACAAAAAATTTCGAAGGAGAAATTCTTTCTCAATACAACATAAAAAATTTGCTCACGTCCTAAATTTCAAATAATTAAAAGCACAATGATTTCAAAAAAATTTACAAACTTTGCTTCAAAAGTACGTATACAAAGTAATAGTTGAACTTGCTGTTATTATACAATTAAATACAGTTAATTGTGTATGATTAAATGAAAAAACGTGGAAGCTTTGCTACTTCTCAGATTTAATAAACCAATATATCTACACTTAATCGGTCAAACTGGACGTGGCACAAAAGCTGATTATTAAAAGTCATTTATACATATTTCTAATTCATAAAATAGCAAATACGTTATATCATTTGAACGGTCATGAATTGGAGATATTAGAAATATCAAAATCAATAATTTCAAGATTTTTAGCCCACTGACTGCCCTGATCTACACTCGTTATACATTTAACCACATGAAATGATTCTAATAACTTCAGCTCTGTAAATTGCAAATGCCCTGTGATTCCTTCGAAATGATGTTCCAGGGTCTCTCCAAGAAGAAAAGAACTGCTGGTAATCCCGGACACAACTCTCTTAAGTTGATAAATCTTGGTAATCTCCTTATTTTCATTCTCCCACTACAAAAATGTCAGCAAAGGTCTGTCCTTTTCTTAAAGTCCTATCTGCAAAATAGCTTTTTCAATATCTGCTACTATACCAAACTTGCAAAGTCGAAATGTTTTGATGATTGTTGGAATACGTTTTACCATATTTGGCTATTTTCAGAGATTCATTTATCGAAGAAGAATTCTTTTCCTTCGCTGATCCATCAAACACCGGTCTAATTTTGGTAGTGGAGTTAACTTTATGTACATCATGGTGCGGTAGATAGTGTTCATTCCTCGAATCTGCATCCTTATGAACTTCTACAGAATATCCCTTTCCTGTCAACTGAGAAAAACTGCTTGATATTTTCCTAAATTCTTGCTACGTTCTAAGGATCTAACGCAATTTTTCAATCTTCTTTCAGCCAAGATTCTACAGCTTGATAGAAGGTGAGCTTTGAAACCAAGATAAGCTAACAACATATCTTCCGCTTGCATCGCTTGAGACATGTCTTTCAAAATGACCTTCAGCAGCCTTTTTTTAATTAAATTCAAGTAATTTTTTCAAAAAGGATTTTTAATTCAAAGAGTATCTAAATTCCAATGATCTTTGAAAGAATTATCACTAACTTGTAAGGATAAAAGCACATTGGAAAGCCCCTTTCCCTCTCTATTTTCAATTTCCCATTACTGTCCAACTGTATGTGTTTAAGGCCATGAATTCGCCTTTCAAATGTCTTACCCCTTCTCCTATTAGTAAACTTCCTCGTATGTCTGCCACTAAAAACATGTTAATTTCATTTGGTTACCTTTCAAACAAGCAATAATTCTCATTAACCCTTTAGCGGTCAGTGGCTAATACGTCAAGCGAAATATTAAAATTTTTTTCTCAAAGTGAGTGTTGGATATTTAGTTTATCTATATGCGTTAATTGAAGCTAAAACGTATAAAAATTAATACGGATGACAGAACGATACCTTTTTTTGCATGTCATGTCCTCTGATGGGTAGTTAAAAACAGTTTTTCTCGGCGTAAATGTACAAATTGTATTTTGATCACTATAACTAAGATTTCAGACATTTGAAAAAAATTCCCACTTGTCTTAAGTATACTTTTCTCTCATCTGAAGGAATTAAGCAGTTGTATAATTAAAAAAAAAGGTTTTATTAAGGTTTTTGGAAATCTTTAAAATGTGGATAGAGGCTCTATCCACTGCCCACCTAGAACAGAAAAATGACCTAGAAATTTTCGCATTTCCTGTACTCGAGAGAGAGCATTTAGAATCACGTGAGAATGTTGGGGGTGGGAAATATAATTTAACTTTGCTTACAATATGTGGTACAAGATTCTCAAGTTCGAAAATCTTTCATTACAACTTTCCTTCTCGGAGAAAACGCTTGCAAATTATGAAGGTCCACAGTAAACAGCTCATAAAATTTAAGAAATAGCTGATTTAAAATCTCAAAAATATTACTTTTTTTTCTAACTTTTCATACTAAAATTAAATAAAATTTAAAATGTGTATATATAGCAATTTCAATGTATATTCTAAGTATTGTATGTATATTCTAAGTAAGTATTGTATGTTGTACAATTATTCTATTATTATTAGATTACACTTATACAGTGTATTTAATGGTTATTACAATAGTTATTACATAAATGTTAATTTTTCATAAAAAGTTTATTGTAACATGATTCATTATTTTTATCCTGAAAAGTAAGTTAAATGTCCTAAATGCGCAGTGGCTATAACGTCTAGCCACCGCCCAGGAAAAAAACCCACTATTAGATATTTTTTTTGTGACTATATAATGTTTATATAGGATGAGAACATTATATTTATCAAGTACTTTTTCACAGAAAATTGTTTGTGCCATTAAAGGGTTAACGGAAGCGCACTGACGAATATTTTGGTTTCCTTTAATTCCTTAATCAATTCCTAATTCTTTTATTTTGGGAAGAATGAACATATTCTTTTTTGATTTATTACTTTTGCCTCGCAGAAATAGGAACTGAAACATCACTCAGCGTCAGAACATATTTTTTGGGTTTTTATACTACGTTCTATACCTCCAAAGATTTCATGAACGATTGTTTCCTCTTCCAAGCATTTTAGTTTTAGCTTTATGGAATTAAATTTAGTAACGTAACTCTTCTTACTTTCACTATCGAGGTGTTCTAGCTTTTCCCTTTTAAAACGCGCAATTAAAGTTTGTAAAAATACTTCTTTCGAACTTGAACTATTGGAAAGTATAATGTCTTCATCTTTTAAGTTTTTTTTTTATTTTTTCAATCTCTTTTAATGACTTATTGCAAGAAAAAACACAATATACCATGGAATATTTTTCCACATAGAGAACATAAATTGTTTAGTTTCACCTTACAATCACGAGATAAATATCGAGCTATTCGGAGATTTTTAAAACAAACGCCTGGTTTCATCAAAATACCTTTCCATTCATTTAGTGGTTTTTTTTTTCGTCCAAGGACAAATCGCGGTTGGGTGTGATTTGTTTTACAGAAAATTCAAGGTTCATATTTGCATCTCTGTCCTTTCTACTTGCAAAGAAATTCGCTGCAGTGGAAACATTAAATGGTGTTTTTGAAACGATGAGAGTTATTTTTGAGTGAACAATGCTTGCAATATTCAGATTTGAATCGGTTGAAGCTTTCTTGGATTTTTTGAATAAGCGGAATGTATTGGGTGGGAACTGAAGATTGAGTTATTTTTCTAGCTCTAATTGATTTTTTCAAAAATTTCAATAACTGGTCGAGTAAAATTTCTGAGCCGTTCGTTATTTATTGATTTCGAGAACTAAATCTGAGGGTAAGCAGTTTAAAATAAATAGGCAGTGTACACTACTAAAATTTTCAAAGGAAACTTCTAAAGACTCTAAATTTCTTATTTGAGTTAGACACATACCAAAATTTGGAGCAATGTTTTAGTATCATCTGTGAACGTTTTAATAAATTTACAATCATTAAATTTTTGCATGCTAGATTTGATTATAGCATCTTTTCTTCCAAATCGATCTTTTAATATGTATACCACTTTCGCAAAATTTTCTGCCATGTTGACAAAACCTTCCACTTTCTCTAAGGCTTAAGAACCTAATACAACCTTTAAACAGATAAATTTGTCAATCGAATTTAGAGAATTATTGTCATGGATTCCGATATTTTAAAATAGTTCTGAAATTAGAGCCATTGATTAATTTCACCATAAATTCTAGGAATTAATTTTGGTAGTTTTACTTTCATTGGTTCTATTAATTTTGATTCTTCAGTTGTTTTTACATGAGTTAACTTGTCTTTATTAGTCTTTCTTAATTACTTCTTGGCTTGAAATCGTCAAGTTACGATTTTATCACAATATTGATCTACGGCTTCTAACTTTCTATCGATATCTTAGGTTTGTACAGATGTCCTCATTATTTGTGTACATTTGTTTTCTAAATCTCTCAAATATTCTTAAACTCTCTCACTCTAGGATCCTGGCAATGATGTAATTTAATTTGTATTCTAAATCGAAACTTGAATTAAGTATAAAATAACCACGCGCTTACCTTATTCTACAACAGGCAGAGAGAAATTTTGAGAGTTCGATTGGCTCATTTGGTTCATAGGAATAGTTTTAAAAAAGCCACACATAAATAAAGAGCAAGCTAAATCCTTAGAATACCAGTATTAACTTATTAACAATTGTGACGAACGAAAAAATTTTCTCGTGTTTTCATGCAAGACGAAATCCGTTACCACACAACTGCAACAAAGCAATAGAAATATTTAAATAAAAAAAAATTCAAGTTGCGAAAGCTCAAAGAATTCGCGACAACAAGAAAGTTATTTTGTGAATTTGTGTTAGATATGTTTTCAGTGTAGCTAATAATAGTAAAAAAGTATTAATGTACGTTTAATGAAAGTTTGTACTATTAGATATTTGTGTAAATGCCGTGAAACATGAATAACTACTGTTAAGATAATGCCTTATAAAGGATGCTAAATGTCCAAGCAGCAACAGTAATAATGACGTATTTGAAAAGAAATATATCAGGGAATTCCTGAAATGCCTTGTCTTTTAAGGAAACAATTAAGAAACGTAAGAATTATTAAACTACAGAAAAATTCAACGTATTATACATTTAACTGAATGTTTATATTTACTTTACTTATGAATTGAAATTTTATTGTGTGTGTGTGTGTGATTTTCATCTATATATTAAAATTGTCTTATTCAATAGTTTCCTTTGTTATAGGTGTTAAAGCTTCCAAAAGAAAATCTTAACTAATTTTCTTAGCTTTAAAAATACTATAAAGACACCAATTCAGTTTTTCCACACTTCTAAATCGAAATAGTTTTAATTGAAACTCGAGCAACGGTGGCTAGCAATTTGAAATAAAACAGATAAATAATTTCGAATATCACCGATCAAAAACGAACTTTATTCTAACACTTATTCTTAACATAAACAATCGTACAGAGCACCGGTGTTGCTTTTCGCAAAGTACTAAAAAGTAATTGAAAAATAATAATTCAATTTTATTACTAACGTTGCCATCTGAAATTTAAAGTTTTTAATACGTAATTAAAAATAATAATAAATAAATGATACATTTTTAACAATAGGAAAGCCTTTTGAACAAAATTTTTAAATTTATAATTTTGCATTAGTATGCTTTTTTATATAAATGTATAAAATGCAATTAAGTAAAATATAAAATTCATTAAGTAACATAACTCTGTTTCTTTAATTTTCCTTGTTTTGAAAATAATTTATTTGCATTCTATCTACATAAATTTTCTAGAGTAAACTGATATCTTATGCATTTTTAATTAAAATTTTGATTTAAGGAAAATTTTCACACAGTAATAAATTAATGCAATAAAATAGTTTGAGTACAATAAGCGCCTTAATCATACTGTTAGCAATTTCTACGTTTCAAAATAATATTTCTTAAAAAAATTATGTTACGGAATCTTTAATATACGAAAAAAAGTTTTTTCCAGGTAATTTAATTTAACGTAATTCAAACGTTGAAATATTTTTGCTTTTTATGCGACTTTATTTTCTAAAGATATTCTTGAGATACAAATGAAAAAAAAAAGCAACTAAAATATAATGTTTTAAAACTTTTTAATTTCCAATTTTAACAGTTTTGCAATTAATATACGTACATTTCTCTTATATGTTTCACTTATTACATGAATATACTTTATTTATTGATTTTCCAGAAATACTTAAAACAAAATAATAATGAATATTTCAAAGTTTTTAACTTGATTTTTGTATTATACTTCACTGTAAAATGATTGTCATTACCTGAAAGTAATATAAAATGTATACGCTTCTCTAGCATTTGTCAAAATTAAATCCATAATTTCAGGGGTGTCTCCCTGATCACCTCCGAATATGTGTTCGTTGTCCAAACACAAAAAATCTTTCTTGAAAGTGTTCCTTATCCGAATATGTGTTTGTTATCCGAACACAAAAATCTTTCGTGGAAGTGTTCGTTAACCGATTTGTTCGTTAACCGATCTGTTCGTTAACCGATCACCCACTGTATAATAGAAGCATTTTTAACAAAAGGAGAATATTTTTGATAATTTTTTGCCAAAATATTGTATTTAAATAATTTTTATGTCAAAAAATGTCCTTAAAACAATTTTATACATGTATTCTAATCTAATTGACCCTAAATATCATGAAAATTTACCATTTATGAGCTTTTTTAAAATCACGGTTCCGAACGTAGTCGAATACCTTAATCTCTGTATTCAGAGATGAACCAAACATGTTTCCAATATGACGAAGAATAGTCTGAAACAAATATCACAGGGAATAACAGTTTTCGATGGTTTTTTTTGACTTCATCACAAGTAAATTGGGCAGATATAGAAAACTGCGTTGATTTTTTATCAAAAGAAATGCCTGATATTAAATCAATGACAATGGTGTGTTTGAAGAAATTGGAAGACTGGATGAATATTTAAATTATAATAAATTGAAACAATTGGAAAATGAACATGCTGAAATTGGTAAAAGATGGGTGGAAATATTTGACCATTTCAAGAATAAATACATTCCATATGAAAATTTAGTTATTCCTTTTGAATTTACATTGTGCTGCCCAGGATCTAATGCAGCAATAGAAACTTTTTTCAGTCGGTATGTTTTGGACAAGTGAGAAATCAAGATTGAATGTTGATATTATAGCAGCAGTACTTACAGTAAAATTCAGTATGAAGCATATTTTTTTGCTCCGAAATTTCCGATCTATTAGAAAATAATATGCTGAGAAAGAAAAAAAAAATCATTCAATGAGAAAATACTCGTTTAAGAAAATAATTAAAAGGGATATAAGCGTAATTAGCGTATTTTTGTTTGAATTAATAAAATGTTTCATATATTTACGATGTAACTTTTTCTTAAATTTTTCGTCCTTCCTTTCATATAAAAAAAACTGGTCACCTTACTATACTATAATACCCTCCATTTATAATTTAATTTTTTATAATAACAAATTAAATATTTTCTTTTAACAAGTGTAAATTCCTTCCAATCGTTTATTTTATATATCCGTGATGATTTTGGAGGCTTTTATCAAAAACCAGTAAAGTTATTTTTAGAAATCTATATTTATAAATGGTATTCCATAATACTAAGGTGACCAATCGTCATCATTTAGAGAAGACAGTCCTTCTTTTATAGGTTCTGTCCTTCCTCGAAAAATGTCCTCCTACGTGTCCTTCTTTTTCAGTATTTTAAAACCTATCCTTTAATCTCTGTATTCAGAGATGAACCAAATGTAGTTCTAATATGTCAAAGACTGGTCTGAAACCAATCTCACAGGAAATAACAGTTTCCAATGGGGTTTCTTTACTTCATTGCAAATAAAGTGGGCTAATATAGAAAATTGTGTTGAGTTTTTATTGAAAGAAATGCCTGATATTAAAATTGAAGACAATAGTCTGTTTGAAGAAGAAAGACAACTGGATGCGTACTTAAATTCTAATAAATTAAAACAATTGGAGAATAAACATGTTGAAATTGATAATAGGTGGTGAAAATGCTTAAACCATTTCAAAAATGAAAACATTCTATATGAAAATTTAGTTATTCTTGTTGAATTTGCGTTGTGATGTCCTTGAACTAATGCAGCAGTTGAAAGAGTTTTTCCAGTTGGTAATGATTTTTGCACAAGTAAGAGATAAAGATTGAATGTTAATATATTAGCTACAGTGCTTACTGTTAAATTTAGTATGAAGGATATTTTTGTGCTCCAAAATTTCCAGTATATTAAAAATAATATGTCAAAAAAAAAATTCAATGGAAAAATACTTGTTACAGTAAATAATTAAAAACGTAATTAGCGTATGTTTGTTTAAATTAATAAAATATTTCATCCATTTACTTTGAAATTTTTTCTTAGATTTCGTCATCATTTTCATTGTAAAAAAACTGGTTACCTTAATAATACCCGACTCTCATTTATAATTTTGATAAAATGAACTATACTTAATTTGATTTCCATATAAACATGTAAGGATAATTAAATTATACTTAAAACAAAATCTTTTTTCCCTTTAACTTTTATTTTCCATAACATATTCGAGTCTTTAATTAAACACTTAACTGTTTGTCAGAAAATATTCTAAACACAACAATTCCGAGATCGCAGCTCATTACATTTTCTTGTCTTCGCATGTGTGATCCCACGTATTAATTTTGAATTGAAAACATAAACCAAAAAGTGTTTTGCAGAAAGGAGAAAAAGTGTAGAGGACAATTATTTTTCTCGGCCACTTATCGTTCGTTTCTTTCAACGATTGTTCGTGAAAAAAACAACCAATTCTTGAAAAACTGCTGGATGTTGACTTTGTAAAATCATATATATGATGAATTAAAAAGAAAATACAATTTTATTAAATTCTTTTTGACATGCATTCCTAAAATTGAGTTTTATTTTTAATAAAAACACAACTAACCTACATACTATATAACAGCGGTGGCGAAACGTTTTGACCTCATGGACCAGTACATTCATAATTTAAATCCTACGCATCACTAATAGGATTTTGTGATAGTAAAATATATTTATTAAAAATAATTGTGATCTAAGAACGCAATCAATGCATATTAACCCTCTTTCCGGAGCATCCGCCTTTCAGACGGGGATGGTTTGATTTGATGTCTGTAGATAACGTTGTGGAGTGATTTTTTGAGTGGGCTGCCTTTACATCTTCAGCTGCACTCTACCCAGTGAGAAAATCATTTGGTGGTACTAGGCGATTTTTTTCAACTAGCGATATGTGCAATTTTTCTTATCTATCCCCGTCTGACACATGAATATTCCTATAGTTTCTTCGTATTTGTTATTTTTAATTATTTAAATGAATACAAATAATTTTTAATCAGTTTTTATAAAAAATACTAATCATAATTCTAGTGATAAAAATATATTGCTGTACTTGATTTAACCAAACATATCTTGTTTTAGCCATACTGAATTTCATAAGCTATAAGGACATTTAAAACCGTTTTTAAGGTAATAAAATTTTAAAAAAATGATGTTTCAGCCAGAGGGTTAAAACATAACTTAACGTAATAAGTGAGTATATTCCACATTTTTCTGGGGACCAGCAAAATTTTCTCGCGGATCACTAGTGGTCCACGGCCCTTCAGTTTGGCGACCTTTGCTATATAACATCAAAAGCTCCATAACATAATGAAAGTGTTATACGAACGGGATGTTGGTTGATTCGATGCATGTGGGCATTGGAAAACAATACATTGTTACTATCCTAGAAATTGAATTACCTATTTAGGATACACTGTTACAACAGAAAAAAGAACTTCAATAATGCATTGGCCTATTTGTGGCATTGATAAAAATTGCTCTAAGGATAGGGTTTGACATTTAATTTTGGCATATAAACTCATCTGAGATTAATTCACACGCATTTTCCAACTGGAGAGTTTTATCGGTGCCTCACAAGAGAAGTGATTGGATTAGCCTGTTTATCGGATCCCAAACGTGCTTTACTGGGGAAAGGACTGATGATCTCGCGACAAAGTGCTAAAGGAGCACGAAAGCAAAGAAAATAATTTTGTGTAGTTTGCATTTGAGTGTTATCCTCTTGAAATAAAAGACAAAGAATCCGTTAAATAAAGAATAGTAGTACGGTGCCTACACTCTCACCGACTTACCTCCGTCTTATAGGAGTTTCATAGAAGACAACCAAAAAAGTGTGACTATCAAAAGAAATGACACTCAATAACGAAATCAAAACTTTTTTTTTTTCATTTTATGAAGTTCATTAAAATTTTTCTTGAATGTAAATAAAGATTTAAAATTTAGTTAAGTGTTTCAAACATGCATATCAAAATTTCAAAATAAAAAAAATATCGTTTTAATTTTTTCAAAATTTTAATTGAAATGCCGATACATTTATATTATCAAAACTATTATAGCCATGTTATGTAGACTTTTAGCCAGAATCTCGATCCTAGCTTACATGATATTTAGAAGATTAAATTTATAAATAAATCCACCCTTTATAAATCTATATCTATCTGTGTGTGTGTCTACCTTCTTTCTCTCTGTATATATATATATATATATATATATATATATATA
>BMAV01027336.1:12614-61568 GCA_019973955.1 Trichonephila inaurata madagascariensis
TATATATATATATATATATATATATATATATATATATATATGGTTCTGTATATTTACTTACCATGTATTAATTCCCGATTAATTGTTTAGTGCATTTATTTTAAAAAATACCATATGTTTTAGTGATTTATTTATTTATTTTTTTTTTGCATGATACTGTTTGACAGCAAAGTTTAAAATAAACAAAACTTTTTACAAATACAGTTTCTTTTGATTGTTAATTTGTACCAATATTCATAGTTCATAAGTGTTGTATTATTACTATGGTTTCCGTGAATAACAAAAGATATTGCTTGCTTACAATCATGTACCAAATATTTAGTTTCATTTTTTTTTTAAAAAACTTCAATTGGAGACACAAAACTACAGATACAGGTTAAGTGGAAAAGTTTGATCTATTTGTGGGTTCTGTTTTTAACCAATAATTACATTTTATGTGTTTGTGATTTGCCAAAGATTAATATGTAGAAATATATTGTATTTTTTTTTTTTTTTTTGATAAAAAAGAAGTTTTAGGGAGGTCTGAACTTATTTACTTGAGTCTTTCACTTTTAACGACAAAAATATTTTGATAAGCATTCTTTTATTTTTTCCATGATTCAGAAATTTGTTGGGATTTCAAATTACTACCTTTCTCACTATTTTGTTATTTTAGGATGACGTTTAGCAATAATTTTGTTATGTTTAAAGATATTATCATATGTTATATAATATAGGTTTATTTTCAGTAAAGTGAAGCTCCTTTCAATCAGATTTATATTGTAACAGTAGGCAGTGTTCATGTCAAACGTAGAAAATACTTCGTTTAAAGCTATGTTATACTTAAGAATTGTTAACTATATACATCTTTGCTGAGTATAAATGTCTGAAATTTTTTTAAATACAAACAAAACTATTTTTGTGTGATATGAAACGTTTATATTTGTACATTAAAAACAGAACAAAAAAAAAACAGTATTGTGAAAGGAATGTTTGAGATAACTTTGAAACAAGTAATATAAAAAAATAGTTTTTAAGTCAATACCTACTTAGATCAACAACGAAAAATTTTATTTTAGCTACTTTTTATTAAACAATTACAATTAATATAAATATGTATATACACAGGACAGAATCACAACATTGTGGTAATTAGTTTTTTTAATCACTTAGATTAGAATACATATATAAAATTGCTTTAAGGACACACACATTTTGACAAAAAAAAAAAAATTATATAAATACAATATTTCGGCTAAAAATTTACTTAGAATAACCTTATTTCAAAATGTTCTCGTTTATGAAAAATGCTTCTATTATAATAATATTTTGCCTGTATATAGCTCAGACCTCTGTACAGAGGCTCAACAATGATTTTTGAAACATTCACATTATTTTCAGAATTACATCTGTTTGAAATATATATCGGAGCTCCCATCGGTTGTCGTAGAACAGGGATAAACCCATTTCTAAGTTATATATTTCGAAAATTCTAGTTGAGCCTCTGTACAGAGATATAAGCTATATACAGGCAAATCATTTTTATAATAGAAGCATTTTTCACAAAAGGAGACTATTTTGAAAATGGGTCATTCTATGTTCATTTTTTGTCAAAATATTGTACTTAAATAATTTTTTATTGTAATACTATTCTTAAAACAATTTTATGTACATTTTCTAATCTAAGTGTCACTAATTATCATAAATTTTATCCATTTATACGCTTTTGCAAAATTACGGTTCCTAACGCAATCGGATACCTTAAAAGACCAAGAAACTATCTCTTCTATAATGTTATATCTACTTGGAAGATTTCTGCGTCAAACTTTAATGTTTCATATAAAAATAAACGAGTGGAAGGTCATTTTCCTCTAATGGCTGCTGTTTGCATTTATAATGTCTTCTGTTTATTCCGGTGCCTTGTCGTCGTTTTTAGTTTTGCCATCGGAAGGAAAAATTGTAGAAAATTATCGTATAAATAAATATAGTCGTTAAATAATATATATATATTACTTATACGTAACATATATAGCATTTAATATACTTATCTTATTAATTTGTACGGATTGAGTTTAAGATCATATTGTAGCTTTAGCGTCAAAGTGCATTATTATTGCATTCAATACATTATTATTGTATAAGGAGGGCGCGATAAAAATTATGTTTGAAAAGTTGGTCGCCAGTATTGAAAGTTGGAGAAGCACTGCACTACATTAAAAATTAAGGGATACATATAAAATAACTCATTTGGGAAATTTAATTCGTTAGAGCTAATTAATTAATTAAAGATAATCAACTGTAAAATTAATTGTATACATTGTTCACTTAAAATAAATAGTCAAATCATTTTCTAAGGTCTTCATTTACATACAAAAAAATGAGACCCTTATATTTTGACATTAACTATTTTTCGGAACAAAAATGGCAATCTTCGCAATGCACTGAAAACGCCATAATTTAAAAATGCAATTTCTGCTATAAAACTATTCACCTTCCTCGCTAAAATACACATCATAGAACCCGTGCTGTCACATATCTTGGAAGAGTGGATTTCAAAGAATATTCATGCTAAGTATCATCAGAATATTCGAAAAAATGGTTATTCTATGCCATTTTAAAGTAAGTAGTACTTATAAGTACCGTCGGTAGATAAAAGGTTAAACTGGCGTTTAAATTAGCTGCAGTGGAAACATTAAATGGTTTCTTTTGAAACAATGATTTATTTTTGAGTGAACAATATTTCCAATTTTCAGATTTGAATCGGTTAAAGCTATGTTGAATTTTGGGACTTTTCGAAATGTATTGGGTGGCAACAAAAGATTCAGTTATTTCTCTCTCTCTCTCTAATTTGTCTATTCACAAATTTCAACAACTGCTCGAGTTTATATTCTGAGCCGTCCGCTTTGTTATTGAATTCGAGAACTAAATCTGAGGGGGTCAGCAGTGTAAAATTAATGGTCAGAGTACATTACTAAAATTTTCAAAAGAAACGTCTAAAGATTCTAAACTTCTTATTTTAGTTTGAAACTCATAAAAAAAATGGAGAAATGATTTAGTATCATCCGATTATTTTAACGGAGTTACACCCAATAATGTTAGCATGTGAGAGTTGATTATAGCATAAAGCAGTTTCTTTTAAATCGATATTTTAATATTCTGCAGCTTTCGCATAATTTTCTACCATGATGGTAAAACCACCCATACTGTCACTTAATCTGAAGAACCTAACAAAATATTTATAACAAAATATTTCTGCATCAGAAAAATTCACCGACTTGGGCCAGAAACGAACCCGCAATCTTGGGTGCAGAAGGCCAGAGACAAACCACCCACGCCACCCAGCCGGCTGTTTAATTTAATTGTTTATTATGTCAGAATGTATTTTGTTTTGCTTCCTTTCAGTACATTTTTATATATTTTTAAATAATCTTTTGGTTTTCTATTTTTCGATATACTCACACCCCTCTAGGGGGGGGGGGGCGTGCCACACAGTTTGAGAAACGCTGATACAACATCAAAAGCACCATAATACAACGAATGAATTATGCGAATGGGATGAAACGTTGTTACTATCCTAAGAATTGAACGATCTATTCAGGATACACAGCTACAATAAAAGAAAGAACATAAATAATGCACTGACCTGCCTGTGGCATTAATAGAAACCGTTAAACGGAAGGGAAATGACACTTAATGTTAGCAGATAAACTCATATGAAACTAATTCCCATGAATTTTCAAAATGGATAGTTAAATCGGTGGTTTCCAAAAGAAGGGATCGGATCAGCTTATTTATCAGATCCCATACGTTATTTATTGGGTAAAGATCTAATGATCCCGACGGTCAGGTAAGTATTAAAGGAGCACGAAAGTAAGCAATCGAATGTCATCTATTTTACATCGGAGCTTTATCCTGTTGAAATAAAAAACTAAAAGTCAGTAAAATAAAGGATAACAGTACGGGGTGTTCAATCTCGTCGATGCAGGGACCAAAAAAGTTTGGCTATCAAAAGAAAAATGGCACCCATTAATGAAATAAAGCCATTTACTCATTTTATAATATTTATTAAAACAATTTTCTTCTAATGTAAACATTTATACAGTAATTTCGAAATAAAAAAATATTATTTTAATTTTTTGAAAATTTTATATGAAAAGGTGTTAAATTCATAAAAAAATGTTATCAGAATATTTATAGATATGCTATGTATACTTTTATACCAAAGCATAATTTTTGTTTGCATAATATTCAGATGATTCAAATTTGTAAATTATCAAATATTTTTATCTTTATTATAAATACGAGTATATATATATTTTTATATATAAGAATCTTCTGTGTGTGTGACTTAACTCCTCCTAAAGGGCTGGACCGATTTCGATGAAATTTTTTGTGTGGGTTCAAGTAAATTCGAGAATGGTTTAGAATTGCAATTCGGTCCGATATCGCAGTTAGTTAAAAAGATATTAATTAAAAACATTCAAAGTATTCAAGTCAACAATCACCTGCATTATTGTAACAACGTTATTGCTATAAAAAAGACGTAAGTTGGCGTCGAAAATCGATTTTCAGCCAAACTGGCTAAACCGGGTCTTTATTGTTACAAAAATGCAGACGAATAATGCTTTTTAGCATTTTTAATTAATATCTTTTCAAATAATCTTTATGTATACAAATCTTCTGTGCGTGTGTATGTGACTAAACTCGTCCTAAACGGCTGTGCCGATTTTGATGAAATTTTTTGTGTGTGTTCAAGTGGATTCGAGAATGGTTTAAATTCACAATTCTGTCCAATATCGCAATTAGCTATAATGATATTAACTAAAACCAGTTTTAATTACCAGTTTTGGGCCCCAACTTTGATTTGTCTGCATTGTTGTAACTCTGTTATTGTTACAACAATGACAAAAGATGGCGTCAAAAATAAGTTTTCAGCTAAAATGGAATTTCATGACGTTGCTCTACTGACTGTATTAATTAACTTTGTCTAAAAAATAAATGCTTTAAACATGTGATTAACTTAAAATATATTATTAAAATCTCAATTTCTACAATGTTTTAAATTTTTCTAATTTAAATTCCTAAAAAAAGATAAAACTATTTTTCAAGTAGATTGGTACATATTTTTAACCTTTTCCAACGCGGCCAAGTTAATTTTAAACAAATTATTGTAAAACTTCAAAAAAAAAAAAAAAAAAAAAAATTGAATTTTTTAAATAAAAAAAAATTTTTTCTTTATACAAAAAATATTTTTAAAGATGTATTTTTTCGCCTTGGAGAGCCGTAAAAATACAACGAAATAATTAGAAAAATCGCCAAATGCCAGTAATAGTTAATTGTGGGAAAGCTACCTCAGAACTCACGAGTTTGAGCGCTTATAACGCACATATGTAAAAAACACTTACGGATAGTACGTAAGCAGATAAAAGATTTTTCTGTCAGAAAATGATGTTTTCTATTTGAATGTTTTTTTCTTTTATAATGAGTGTAAATAAGTAATTTTTCAAATCCAATTTATTACTTTGAATTTTAAGAAAGTATTCTTTGTAAAATAATTAATATGATCTTAGTTTTTAATAATACATCGCAACTGATAGTTTCCTTTTCGAGAAATAATGTACTGAAAAACCTTAAAATATAGGAAATGCTGCCCTGTTTTTATTAAACAGTACTCTTTCCTTTTAAATATTTTTTATACAAGGAATGTAAACAAATTTTTAGGCCCCCCCCCTCCCGTATCCCGTAGTTCTTTTTTCACACAGTTACATATATTTAATCAAAAAATCAAACATCCAGATAAAAGCAGTCGTTTCATTGCTAACGCATTCATAACTTCATATTTTTTGATTCATTATTTAACGAAAATTGATGTAAATTAATATATTTTTTTAAGAATCAAAGTAATATTGTGTTTTATTATTTATTGCTAAACTATTTATTTAATAATAAATTCGTACAATGTCTGTTTTCTTGAGAACAAAACTGAAATAACTTTGTAAATTTTTAATCGAAAATAGAAATTTGAAAAAAAAAAGATCTTTACCCTCGGTGAAAAAGGGGGGTTTTATACTTGAAACAACCCATGCAACACTGGGCTAAACGGATTGAAAAGAAACCTATCTGACAAAGAGAAGAAATGGAAGAAATTTCTGAAAAGGGGATTTAAATGTAGAAATCGCTCACATCGCTCAGTAACACACACACACAGAAGTACTGGTGTCCAGAGAGAAAGGGAAAATTTCCATGGGGATAAAATTGCACCCACGGAAAAAGCCCTTGCAATGTTGATCTAAGTGGCAAGAAAACAGACCCGCCCGATAGGACAAAGATGTGGAAGAAATTTCGAAAAAGAGTATTTTCATGACATATATAGAAATCACACACACACCAGGAAGTGCTGACACTGAAAAAGAAAGGGGAATCTTCCAAGGTATAAAGCTGAACACTTGAAGAAGCACGTGTAACGCCGGGCCATTCAGCTAGTATATATATATATATATATATAGTTGTTCTGCATAGTTACTGAAGCAAGTGATTCATGAATTAAAACTCCGAAAAATACTTTAATACTTTAATTTAAAATTTGCCACAAGTTTTTAAATAAGTTTTAGTTTTTTCACAAGACAGTTTGATAGCAAATATTAAAATCCTTCCAACACATTTTACAAATAAAATTTCTTTTGATTGCAAATTTATACCAATATTCCAATTTCATCTGTGTTGCATTATTACTATGGTTTCCATGAACAACAAAAGATATTGCTTGCTTTTAATCATCTACCAATTATTTATTTTTTTTTCATTTTTATTTTTAAAATCTGTGATTGGAAAATAAAACCAGAGATGTAGGTTACGTGCAAAGAGACAAAAGCATAATTGGTAATACTATATTGTATTTTTTTCGATAAAACGAAGTTTCAGGAAAGTCTGAACGTATTGTTTAATTAAGTCTCTTACTTTCAGCGGCACAAATAATTTGAAAATCATTATTTTATGTTAATCCCAGTATTCAGAAATATATTGGGGCTTTCAAAAGACTACCTACCTTTCTCAATACTTTGTAATTTTAAGATGACGTCTAGCAATATAATTTTTTTTGTTTAATAATGTAATCATATGCTCTGCAATCTGTGTTTGTTTTCAGTAAAGTAAAGTTATTTTCATTCAGATTTTTTTTATTTAAACATGTTCTGACGTCAAAAAGGAGCCATAGCATAATTTGTTCAAGACAAATGTAGAAAATTCGTCATTTAAAGCTCTACATGAATGGAAAAGAGGAAGGAAAGCGAGATTCTTTTATTTCAGTGAAATACAAAAACCTTTGTTTTCCATCATTTACGTATTTTTGTGGCATATTTTTTTAACACAATATTTCAAAATGAAACCTGGGAAAAAATGGCTTATATCAACTTTGAATAGATCAAGACTTTTTGAGATTTTTCCGAGCTCTGATGGAAAGCCGAAATTACATGGAATAGAAGCGGAATTGATAAAAACTTTAATGACTAAAATAGGTGTGGACTATGAAATTGTCACGCCAGATGACGGACAATATGGAATTGAATTAAGCTCTGGAAACTGGACTGGAATCATAGGCATGCTCTACAGAGGAGAAGCTGACATAGGAATTGCTAATCTTGGAATGTTTGAGGATAGATTTAGAACTGTAGATTTCAGTTTCCCATATTTGTCGGATGGGTTGTATTTCAGTTACATAAAATCTGCAAATAGAGAACAATTATTTAGCTTCATTCGAATGTTTGATTTCTCTACTTGGATGTTCTTTCTTGCAAGTTTTTTGCTAGCTTCTGTAGTGATACTGATCGTTTTAAAAGACCAAGAAACCATCTCTTCCATAATGTTGTATCTATTTGGAAGCTTTCTGGGCCAAACTTTAATGTTTCATAAGCAAATAAACGAGTGGAAGGTCATTTTCCTCTCATGGATGTTGTTTGCATTTATAATGTCTTCTGTTTATTCCGGTGCCTTGTCGTCGTTTTTAGTTTTGCCATCAGAAGGGAAGGTTGTAGAAACTTTTGTGGACCTTTCTGAAGCTGTTTTAAAGGGTTCTCATCGAGCTTATACCTTAAAAGGGACAAATCATGCCGCATTTTTGCGTCATTATCCGGAACAATATCTTCAGTCCCTGGGAAAGATGATCGAAGAAAATGATTGGCACATCACTGCTGATGAGATGACTCAAGATCCTTTGGAAAAAAAATATTCCCCCGATGGTAAGCCAAAAATAGATGCTGTCATTGGAGCAAAGTACATTTTTAAAATGTTGTATGAAGTCGGTGATTTCAAATCGAAGGTCTTCGTATCTGAGGACAGATTTCTTGGGGGATCCGTAGGAATTGCATTCAAAAAAGGTTTTTGTTGCATATCTGAAGTTAACAAATATATAACAAGAATTGTAGAGGCAGGAATTTATGACAAATTTTTAAAATATGAATCCTTGAAATATTGGTTTTCGTTATCAAGCGAAGAAAGGAACATAGTGGAAATAGCTGAAGATCGGATACTTTCTATTAGAGATTTTACTGATGCATTTTTATTGCTTTCTGCCGGACTATTGATTTCTTGCTTGGTATTCATAATAGAACTCATTTTTCCACATCTAAAACGCCAGTATAATAAAGCACGTCATCGAATTTACTGGTTAATTTTCTGGCTAAAGAAATAAATAATCAGCAATATTTTGTTTCGTCGTTGTTTAAAAGGTACCCCTTATACCTCTAATGTAAAATTGAGATTTTTTATATACCTTTTTCTCAGAAACTCTTAATATAAAGACTTCAAATTTTGTCTGCATATTAATTAGACACTTTATATTTATACTGCAGAAATTTTTCAATATTTTGTTTAGATTTTTTTTCAAAAACATAGAACTTAAAAGTATCACTATGAATTTTTTGAAAATTGTCTTATGTTACGCTAACTGCTTTCCAGCAAAATATTTTGAGAATATCTAAAAAGGCTCGCTTCACAGTATATATATATACATATCAGTGATATGCAGTAAAAATTGCATGCGCATTCATACAATTGATTATGAAAAAAAGGCACAGTTAGTTTTAAAAACATCATTTTGAATAAATTGCATTTTTTATATAAAGTGTCTCTTTATCACAAACATTATGAATTACAACATGTATTTGTTCCCATTTTATTAAACATTAGATTCTATATTTATTTTAAGACTTTTTCTTCCCTATTTTACTTAAAATACTCAAAAATTACACACATAGCATTTTTCAGTTTTTGTCTAAATAAGTATTTTGTAGAATTTACATCAATTTTATAAATGCTGTACATAATTTTAAAGAATTTTTAGCTTGGATGCATTTCAAAATTCAAGTAGATCATAAAGCCTCATAATTATAATGTGAAAATGTGTAAATATGGTTTTGGCATGAGTTTGTGATAGCATTTGGGAATACATGATTATAGCACATTTCGAAAATTTTCATTAGAATTTTGTATGTTCATATGCAGACAGTTGTAAAATTCAAAATTTTTTCTAAACATGGCAAATGATTTCTAAAACAGCCAAAATAAAACTGTTTTTATGTTTTTACATATGACATTTATATATTTTTATGTTTCTAACAAGCTTCTCTCAAAGACAGTAAACATTCCTTTTGATTTACATTGACATTTTTCTCAGAAAGAAGTAAACATACAGATTCAAAATTTTGACTGTATATTAATTAGACATTTATGATAATACTGAAGTGAATCATTTTTAAGTGTGTTAATGTTTTCAAAGACAAACTTTTTCCGAGTATCATTATGAATTTATTGAAAATTGTGATTTTTTGTTGCCATATCTACTTTCTAGCTAAATGTTTTAAGAATACATTAAAAATGTCACTTCAGTATACACAATTGCATTTAGGAAACGTAGAGTACATGTATACAGTAAATTTACACAACTTTAAAAATATAAATTTTGAAAACTGTAATTTATATACAAAATCTTACCTTATCAAAAAAAGAAAAGAAAGAAATGGGGCCTATCTATTTATTATGCTAGGTAATGAAATTAAAGAACTTTTGGTTTCCCTTCCATTTCCAGTGATATAACGGATGATACGCAACTTCTTTTACTATTGTTTCGATGAAAAGGCAGGCTTTTACGTATTCAATATTTTAACAAGTATTATTTCTGCAGTATTTATATGGGTTGCAATATAAGTGCACCATTAAATGACATGTAACCTCATTTCTGCCATATCTCATTTTCAAGCTACTGAAATAGTTTATTATTATCATTTTTACAAAAAGCACTCTTTCAGTAGAATCCTCCCAAACAAATAATTCAGTATTTAAAAGCATAAAGCAATAGCACAAAAATACGATTGGGAAATTTCTTTTTCAATACACTACAAAAAAATTTCGCCCAGGTTCTAAATTTTAAATAATTAAAAGCACAATGATTTCATAAAATTTGCAAACTTCGCTCCAAAAGTACGTAAGCAAACTAACAGTTAAAGTTGTTAAATAATTAATCTACGATTAACCTATTAATCTTTTTCATTAATCTACAGTGAATTGTGTATGATTAAATGAAAAAAAATGTAGATGCTTTGCTACTTCTTCTCAAATTTAAAAAGCCAATATTTGCACTTAATCGGTCAAAGTGGGTGAAGCACAATACATGATTATTTTTTAAAAGTCATTTATACATATTTCTAATTCATAAAATAGCAAGTAGGTCATCGATTGGATATTTTAGAAATCTCAAAATCAATCATCTGAAATTTTAGCCAACTTTCTGCCCTTATCTACACTTTTTATACATTTATCCACATAAAATGATTTTAATAACTTCTGAGCTGTAAATTGCAAATGTCCTGAGATTCCTTTCAAATGATGTTCCAGGGTCGCTCCAGGAAGAAAAGGACTGCTGGTGATCCCGAAAACAAATCTCTTAAGTTTATAAATCTTGGTATTCTCCTTATTTCCGTTCTATTCCCCCTCCCAAAAAAAAATATCAAAAAATGTCTATCCTTTTCATGAAGTCCTATCTGCAAAAAAACTTTCTCAATATCTGATTTTACTCAAAACTTGAAGAGCCAAAATTTATTGACGATTGTTGGAATTAGTTCTGCCATATTTGGCTCTTTTCAGAGATTCATTTATCGAAGTAAAATTCTTTTTCTTCGCCGATCCAAAAAACACCGGTCTAATTTTGGTAGTGGAATTACCTTTATACACAAGACGGTGCGGTAGATAGTGTTCATTCTTCGTGTCTTTATCATTACGATCTTCTACAATAATATCTTCATCCAGCCAACTGAGAAAAACTGTTTCATGTTTTCCTAAATTCTTGCTGCGTTCTAAGGATGTAACAGAATTTTTCAATCTTCTTTCAGCCGAGTTTCTATAGTTTGATAGAAGTGAATGATCCAATTTGAGCTAACAACATGTCTTTCAAAAATATCTTCAGCAGCCTTTTCTAATTCAATTTTAATCCTTTTCTGAAAATGATCTTTAATTCCGAGAATATCTAAATTCCAAAAATCTTTGATACAATTGTCACCAACACGTATGGATAAAAGCACATTGGAAAGCCTTTCCTTCTCTATTTTCGTTTTTCCCGTTACCGTCCAATCCGAATGTATTTTACGGTCTTTAATCCTTCCTTCTAATATTTCACCTCTTCTCCTATTAGTAAAATTTCTATACAGTCTGCCCCTAATAACATGTTTACTTCATTTGGTTCCTTTCAAACAAGCAATAATTCTCATTTACGTAAGCGTCACTGATGAATATATTCTGGGTTCCTTTAATTCATTAGTCAATTCCGAATCCTTTTATTTTGGGTAGGATGCACATATTCTTTTTTGATTCATTACTTCTGCTTCGCAGAAATAGGAATTGAAAACATCACTCAGCGTCGCAACATAATGTTTGTGTTTTTCTCTACGTTCTGTACCCCCAAAGATTCCTTGAACGATTGTTTCCTCTACCACGACTTTTAGTTTTAGCTTCTCGGCATTAAATTTAGTTCCGTAACTCTTCTGACTTCCAGTATCTAATTTACCCACTTAAAAACAAAATTAAAGTTTGCAAACATACTTTTTTCAAACTATAACTATTGTAAAGTACAGTTTCTTCTTCTGTTAAGTTATTTTATTGTCATCATTCTCTTTTAATGAATTATCGCTTGAAAAAACATAGTATATCACGGTGTCTTTTTCCACAGAGAGAACATAAACTGTTTAGTTTCGCTTTACAATCACGAGATAAATGCAAAGCTATTCGGAGATTTTTCAAACAAAAGCCTGGTTTCATCAAAATACCTTTCATTTTATTTACTGTAAAATCCGGCGTATAACGCGCACCTATACTTTCAAACTAAATTTTTTAATTTTTGGGTATATTCGCCGTATAACGCGCACCCCCTTTTTAACGAAGAAATCTGAAATATTAATATACATTGTTCTTATGTTTTGAAGTAATTTATTCAAGGTATTACCCCAGATTTTTGAAAAAATAGTATACTTCTAGAACTGCAACTGTTCTTGTTCATAAGGCAAGTTGTTCCTTTTAAATAAACAGTGTATCAATACATCTAGAAGTAAATTTTTTTTTTATGTCCATCCTTTTTGTTATTTTTAAAGCTACGGTTTTTATACCCGGCGTATAACGCTCACCCTTAATTTTCGATCTTATTTTTTATGTTCAAAGTGCGCGTTATAATCCGGATTTTACGGTAGTGGTTTTACTTTCGCCCAAGGACAAATCGCGGTTGTGTGTGATTTATTACAAAAAAGGCACGGTTCATACTAGCATCTCTCTCTTTTGCATTTGCAATGAAATTCGCTGCAGTGGAAACATTAAATAGTTGTTTTTGAAACGATGAGCTATTTTTGAGTAAGTAATGTTTGCGATTTTCAGATGTGAATCGGTTGAAGCGTTCTTGGATTTTGTGAATATGCGGAATGTATTGGGTGGAAAATAAAGATGCAGTTATTCTTCTAGCTCTAATATGTTTATTCAAAAATTTCAATAACTGGTCGAGTTTATATTCCCAGCGTTCGTTTCACTAATGAATTCGAGAATTAAAACTGAGTGTAAGCACTGTGATATTAATGGGCAAAAATTACGTTACTAAAATTTTCAAATGTGATTTTGATACTTATCAAAAATTGGACCAATGTTTCAGTATTATTTGAACGTTTTAATAAAGTTACACTCAATAATTTTTGCATGTGAGGTTTATTATAGCATCTTCCCTTTTCTTTGCTTGCGCAAGCGCAACTGCGTATGCCCAGCAGTTCCGATGTGAATGTAAAAAGTTACAAGAAATAAACTATACCAGTCCACTAGAAACTGTGTTGTGATTGAGTTCTGAGTAATGAGTATAAGCTATCGACGGAGTGAGCCATAACATTGGTCCAGTAAAATCTGGAGAAGAACTGAATGTGGTGATGAGAGAAAATTGTGTCTGTATACCAAAAAGTGAAATTGAAAATAGAGTTTCTTCGGAGAAAGTTATTTCAAGGAAGATATTTCTGATTCCTGAGAGTCCAGCGCCATTCATCAGTCGAAGTAAGAGCGATTTCCTTGCTTCTTATTTTGATATCAAATTAATGAATGCTATATGTTAAAGTGTCGACAATTAAAAGTCTTAAAAAGGACGAGCTTTTGCTGGTCGCAGAGGAGCTGGGATTAGACATACCCCAGAATCCAAAAATTATAGTATTAAAAAAATTAATTGAGAGTAGTGAAATCTTTGAAACTGATAAGGAGTTTCTGCAAAGTGTAATTGATGGTGTTTTGGCGGAAAAGAACGCTAAAATTGAACAAGAAAAATTTAAATTAGAGTCTGAAAAGGCTAAGATTGAATTTGAAAAAATTAAATTAGAACAGTTAAATAAAGAGCTTGAGTTAACTAATGCAAGGTGTAAATTGTCCCCTGTGCAAGGTAAAAGTGAACATTTCGAATCTGTCCCATTTAATATTGAAAACTTAACAAAAGGTATCAAAATTCTAACAATATCTGTCCCTTCAAATACAGAAGCATTTAATTTATTTTTTCAATCGTTAGAAAAAGCTTTTAAAACAAAAAAATGTGAAGGAGAAATTTAAAGCAGAAATTTTATTGAATATGTTGGGAGAAAAGGTGGGAAATTTAATGATTTATGTTAAACAAGAGGAACTGGATGATTATGAAAAATTCATGCAGTTAGTGTTAAAACAATTTCAACCAACACCTCGAGTATTGCTTAATCAGTTTCGAAGATCTCAAAAACTAGCGAATGAGAATTATGTTCAGTTTGCTTCTAAAATAGAAGCAATGTTTGATTATTATTGTAAATTGAGAAACGTTAGTGAGTTTAATGAGTTATGCCAGTTAATTGTTTCCGATCAGATAATTAATTCCCTTGATGAAGAACTGACCAGTTATATTAATATTAAAATGTGCGAAAATTGGTACAAGCCAGATAAGCTTGGTCGTGAATTGGATTTGTTTATGTCATCTAAAGTTTCAAGTAGAAGTGAGATAAATGCGGGTTTCAGACAAAATAAATTCTTTAAGAGTGGCGTCGAAAGAAAGAGATTAAAAGGTGTAACTAGTGGTTTTTTTTGTCCGATGTCAATGAAACAAAATGTTCATATTGCTGTGAAAGTCATGCTATTTCTTTTTGTGCCAAATTCAAACAACTTTCCGTAAATGATCGAATTGCGATTGTTAAAAAACAGCGACTATGTTTTCAGTGTTTAAAAGTAGGTTGTATGGCGTAGAAGTGCAAAGCCAAAACTTGTAAATTATGCACTATGAGGCACCATGTCTCGTTACATTTCCCAAAACAGAATACGAATTTTCTAACAAACCATAGTAAGTCGAATGCTTTCCATCCATCAACCGAGTCAAGGTTAAATGCGGATTCACAAGTGTTTAATCATACTGCTTTCCCCCCTAAGAGGTTTTGGAGAAAGATAGTAACGCCGTATTTACAATTTTTTTTAAATAAAAGGGAAACCACACCAGTGTGTTTTTGAGTTCCTTGAAGTATTTTGTAAAAGATTCATATGGCGAGAAAAGGAAAATAAGAGGTCTGCTTGATGTGGTTCTATGACGAATCTTATAACTAAGAAATTCGCAGAAAAATTAGGATTAAGAAAAGAAAAAGTAAATATTCTGGTCACGCGTTTAAATGACTCATCTATATGTGTTAAAAATTGTGTAACTACGGAAATCTCGAATTCCGATTGTAGTTATAAAAAGAGAATAAAAATGTTAGTTGTAGATAAAATTATTGATTTAACTCCAGTTAAAAATATAAATGTGAAAGGATTAATTCCTGAAAATATAAATTTAGCAGATGATTCCTTTTATGTGCCGGGTTCCATTGATTGTTTATTGAGTGCAGAAATTTTTTATGAATTATTGCGTAGTGGGCAAATTTGTTCTGAAAATTCCAATCTTTTTTTCCAAAATACTGTGTTTGGGTTTGTGGATTCAGGGAGCAATAGTTTTGTAGAAACTGAAGCACGGGTTCAAATTGCGGATTAATTAAAGGAGTTTTAAATCAGACTTTAAAAATGTTTTGGGAGTTGGAAAACGTTGAAGTAGAGAGAACTAAAGATGAAGAAGCAATTTTTTGTGGGGATCACTTCCTAAAAACGCATTCTAGAGATGATGAGGGTCGGTATGTTGTTAAAATGCCCCTTAAAAACGAACCAAATTGTTTAGGTGAGTCGAAGGACATCGCTCTAAAACGATTGAATACGCTGTGGACTCGATTAATCAGAGATCCTAAATACCTAAAATTGTATAGAGACTTTATACATGAATGTGAACAACTTAGTCACATAAAAGAGGTTGTCGCAGAGAATGACAACTCGGAGATTGCCTATTATATGCCACACCATGGCATCCTGAGACCAGAAAAGAGCACAACGAAGCTGAGGGTAGTTTTTAATGCTACCAATCCTACAAGTAATGGGTTATCGTTGAATTCCATATAATAGACTGGAGGATGGGATCAAAATGACCTGTTTGCAATTATGATTAAATTTAGAGAGCATCATTATGCCTTTACGGCAGATGTGAAGATGATGTACCGAATGATACCCATCCATGAGAGCCAACAGCCATTGCTTAGAATTTTATGGAAAGAAAGTCCAGAGGATCCGGTGAAAACCTTTGAGATGAAAACAGTCACATATGGCACGGTGAGTGCACCCTTTTTAGCAACGAGAAATTTACTGCAGTTGTCGAGAGATGAAGAGAAGAGTTTTCTTTTGGTTGCACCTTTTTCTTAGAGATAACTTTTACATGGACGACGTTCTTTGTGGCGCTGTGTCTTTAATGGAAGCCAAGGCCTTGAAGAATTAACTTTCCGGTATTTTGAAAAAAAAAGAAGGAATGGAATTACACAAGTGGGGTAGTAGTCACCCGGACTGACTTCAAACATCATTGGACTATGAGTTCGAGAATCCAATTGAAATCAAGACTTTGGAAGTGTCCTGGAAGTCACAAGAGGATTGTTTTATTTTTAAAATCGCAGTGGAGTTTAAAAATTCCTACACCAAGAGATGTGTAATTTCGACAATAGCTAGACTGTTTGATCCATTAGGACTATTAGGTCCAGTGGTCGCAAGAGCAAAAATCTTCATGCAAAGTCTTTGGAGTCTTAAAATCTACTGGGTCGACGAGTTGCCTTCTGAGAGAGCCAAAGAATGGCATCGTTTCCTTGAGGACTTCAACAGTGTTAGCAGTATCTACATTGGTAGATATATTGTTCATTCTCAAGCGACAAGGGTGGAACTTCACGGCTTTGCTGATGCTTCAGGGAAATGTTACGGAGCAGTGATATATTGCCGTTCTCACTCTCCAGGTGGTGTAACAAAAGTGAAGCTTGTAACATGTAAAAGCAGAGTAGCACCTGTAAAGAGTGTCACAATGCCGCGACTCGAGCTGAGTGCCGCCGTTCTTCTTGCAAAGCTGATGAAAAGAGTTGAGACTGCCTTACAAATGAAAACACCCCCATGTACCTGTGGAGTGACTCGACTATTGTCTTGGCGTGGATCCAGAATGAGCCTAACTTACTTTAAAACTTCGTGGCAAATCGAATTGCCACGATCCAACACCTGACTAATGCAGAGCAGTGGCATCATGTTCCTTCGGAACAGAACTCAGCTGACCTTGTATCCAGAGGTCTCTACCCATCCAGTCTTCACAACAACTCTTTGTGGGGGAATGGACCTACGATTTTAGCGACGAAAGATTTTCCGGAAAGGAATATCCTTTCATCAGTGACTGATAGTGATGAATTTAACTGTGAATTTAAAAGTAACGCAAATCACTGTGTTAATTTAAATCTGACAAAATCAACATTTATAACTGACCTGTTAAATATAAGTTATTAGTACACTAAAATAATTCGAATGTTAAGTTTTATTTTTAGGTTCATAGGAAATTGTAGAGGAGAAAAAAAGGAGAGGGGACCTTTAGATGTCCAGGAGATCAACCCAGCGGAGATAACCTTAATCAGGATTGTGCAACTACAGCAGTTCAAAAGGGATATAAAGAGTTTGAATGAAAATAATAGAGTCTCTGCAGAAAGTGTAATAAAAAGTTTAAATCCTTTCTTAGATCAAGATGGTGTTTTGAGAATTGGTGGTAGACTTTGTGATAGTGATTTGAAATTTGAATGCAAATTTCCTATAATATTACCGTGTAGCCATAAATTAACGAATTTAATTATAGAATATTTTCACTTAAAGTACATCCATCTAGGTCCACAGATCTTACTATATCAAGTGAGACAGAGATTTTGGCCTCTTAGAGGACGTAATGTATGTAGGAAAATAGTACATGATTGTCTTGTATGTTTTAAAGTGAAACCTATAAATTGTGAACAAATAATGAGCAATTTGCCTAAAGAAAGAGTTAGGGAAAATTTTCCTTTTGATTGCAGTGGCGTTGACTTTATTGGACCGTTTCGGATCAAGAGCAACAAACCGCGTAAAGGTAGTTTGTATAAGACATATGTTTCAATTTTTGTGTGTTTTGTCACTAAAGCTGTACATTTTGAATTAGTGTCGGATTTAACAACTCAGGCATTTATTGTCTCATTAAAGAGATTTATTGCTAGAAGAGGAAGACCCTCTCTATATAACATTTTCTGACAATGGTAAAAGATTTATAGGCGCTAATGCCAAACTGAAGAGATTGTACAAATTGGTGATAAATCTTGATCCTGAATTGGCTGGTTTCTTAGTAGATGAAAATATAAATTGGAAATTTCTCCCTCCCAGAGCACCAAATTTTGGCGGCTTATGGGAAGTTGGAGTAAAGGATTGAGGGAATTTTAAATTCCCGTCCTCTCAGCCCCCTTTGTCAACGGATATAGATGATTTGTCAGTTTTGACCTCGGCACACTTTTTGATTGGAAGACCAATTACTTCCATTAGTGAACCAAATATAATACATATGGAAACTAATAAATTAAACATATATCAGAGATTAACAAAAATTGTGCAGTCTATATGGAAAAGGTGGAGTAATAATTACTTAAGTAATCTTCAACAGAGATCTAAGTGGAAATTTAAAAAAGATAACGCTAGAGTGGGTGATTTAGTCCTTATTAAAGAGGATAACTTAGCAGTCAATAAATGGCTAATGGGCAGATTGATCGAGGTATTTCCTGGAAAGGATAATAGAATTAGGGTTGTAACGATCAAGACTCAAAATGGTGTAGTCGAAAGACCCATTTCTAAAATTTGTATCTTGCCCATGAGAGAAAGAATTTCTTTTTTTTGTGTTACAAGATTTTACTTATTTTTAAGTTATTGTAATTTACCTTTTAGTATTGCGTGTATTTTTGTGAATTATATTTCTGATTATTTCTGACAATATTGTTAAAAGCCATGAAACTTATTGAATGCTGTAACATTGCAATGCCGGGCGGAATGTTTGCGCAAGCGCAGCCTAAACTTCGCATGCCCAGCAATTTCGATGTGAATGTAAAAAGTTAGTAGAAATAAACTAGTATACCAGTCCACTAGAAACTGTGTTGTGATTTGAGTTCTGAGTAATGAGTTTAAGCTATCGTCGGAGTGAGCCATAACAATCTTGGCGAAACATTCCACTTTCTCTCAAGCTGAATAACCTAACACATTCTTTAAACAGATAAGTTTGTCGATTGAATTTAGAGAATTATTGTCATGGATTCCGGTTTTAAAAAAAGCCTCGAAATTAGAGCAGTTGATTAATTTCACCATAAAATTTAGGAATTTATTCTGGTAGTTTTACTTTCATGTGTTCTATTAATTTTGATTCTTCAGTTTTCTTTTACATGAGTCAATTTGTCTTTATTAGTAAGGTGACCAAACGTTTTCCTTTAGGGAGAGCTGCCCTCCTTTTATAGGTTTTGTCCTTCCTCGAAAAGTGTCCTCCTTTTCAATATTTTAAATCTGATCTGTTAATATCTGTATTCGGAGATAAATCAAACATGTTTCCAAAATGTCAAAGAATGGTCTGAAACAAATATCACAGGAAATAACAGTTTTCAATGTATTTTTTGACTTTGTCGTAAGTATAAATTGGGTAGATATAGAAAATTACGTTGAGTTTTTATCAAAAGAAATGACAAAAGAGAATATTAAAATCGATGACAATTGTCTGTTTGAAGTAGAAAGAAGACTGAATGTATATTTAAATTGTAATTAATTATAACAATTGGAACATCAACATGCTGAGTAATTGGTAAAAGATGAGTGAAATTACTTAAACCATTTCAAAAATGAACACATTCCTTATGAAAATGTAACTATTCTTTTTAAATTTAGGTTGTGCTGCCCTGGAAGTAATGCAGCCGTTGAAAGTTTTTTTTTTCAGTTGGTAATGATTTTAGCGAAGTGACTATTGAGAAATCAAAAATCAATTTTAAAATTTTAGCTACAGTGCTTACCGTAAAATTTAGTATGAAGGATATGTTTTGCCCGAACTTACCGATGTGTTAGAAAATTATACACCTCCCTCCGGAAGTTAGCGTAAAGATGATCATCTTTGATATTCCTGTAAAGATTGTAATTTCTGAATCAATACTATTTTTTTTATCCCTCTAACGTTGTACATTCAAATAGTATAAGGAACAATCACACGAATATTACATAAAATAATAAAAATATTTATAACTTGAAAACGACACAAATCGTGTGAGTCAAAAGTCAGCGTACACTGAAAAAAAACCCTTTGCATTAATGAATTTTAACTAAAAGTTAATACTTTTTAAGCTATTCTACTCTTTCTAAAACTATCTAAACATATTTTGCAGGGATTTAATTAGCTTAGTTGTTTCATCTGTGTATATCTTGTTCCATTCTTCTACTATGACAGATTTCAGCATTTCCTTGAATGTTATTGCGTTCTCCCTCATTATTCACTCGAGTAAATCCCACAAATGCGATATTGCGCTTAGGTCTGGGACTAGCATGACTTACGGAATTGTGGTTTGGGACTTGTTAAAACAGCAATGGCATCACAATAGGACCCATTTGCTTGGTAACTTTGTGCCACTGAAAGTAAAAATCATCATTCACCGCAAATTTCACGGCATATGCCCTGATATTTTACTTCAATAAGTTCAAGTAACCAATTTTGTACATTTTTCATTCAATAAATTCCAGATTACCTTCCGAAAGGCTTCCAATGCACCCCCAAACATTATGCTTCCTCCTCCATGTTTGATAGTCGAAAAAAGATTATCATTTTTAAGATCTGTCCAGAAATTTTTGCAGGTATGTTTTTTTCTGTTTATTGCCAAATTACAAACACATTACTTTCAGTTGAATACATTAAATTTTTCCAATAATTATGTGACCTATTTAGATGTTTTTTTGGCAAAGGTTTTAGCTCTGTTCACCTGAGAGAAGAATGGTTTCTTGAGTGCAACTCGGCTATGATAGAGTCATCCGTTTTCAGTTCTCTTCAAATTGTGGTTAAAGTCACACTTTTTTGCAAGATCTCAGACACACTTTTACCTATTTTTGAAGCTTATAGTGTTGAATTTATTTTCATAAAGCGTATTACAAAGCAAGATTCTCGAGGTGACACTGCGGACGATCAGCCGGATATTTTCTTGGACGTTAAAGTTTTAGTTGATTTGTAGTTTGTGAAAATTTTTTGATGAATGTTTCCTATTAATAGTTTCAACAGTTTCTTTAAAAATTTCCCTCTTTTCTGAAGATTTATGATGATTTTTCTTTCAATTATATATCAATCTCTATTCTGTTGCTTGCCATGAAACCACAAACGTTTTCAAATCTTAAATCCTAAATAAATCATAAAAGAAGTTTATAATTACTTAAAAACATGATTTAGTGCAATTATTTTACAATAAAAGGTCTTTAAAAGCTCTATTTTACAAGCATACGCAGACTGTAGGCGTGGATGATTGGTGATTATTTGGTGGTCATTCTTGTTTTTCTTGTTAAGATGAATTTTGGTGCTGTTGTTTGAAAACGGAAATTTTCAAGAATCCCCGACAAGTATTTTGATTTTCTAAAGCGATACTTTAATAGTAATTGTACCATAAACACGTAAGATAATTGCCTGTACGCAGACTTTTGGAGGCAAGTGTATATTAAAAAAAATTTCATTCAATGGAAAAATACTTGTTTAAGATAATAATTAAAAAGACTAAGCGCAATTATAAGACCAGTTTTTTTACAATGAAAAGGCGAAAAATTTAAGAAAAAATTACTACGTAAATGTATAAAACATTTTATTACTTCAAACAAAATTACGTTATTTACGCTTTTAATTCTTTACTTTAAAGAGTATTTTTCCATTGAATGATTTATTTATATTTTTTCGACATATCATTTTCTTATATTATGGAAAATTTCGGATAAAAAAAATATCCTTCACACAGAATTTCATGGTAAGCACTATAGCTAATATATTTAAATTAAATCTTGATATTTTTCACTTGTCCAAAAATCATTACTAACTGAAAACACTCTTTCAACTGTCGTATTAGTTCCAGGGCAGCACAAAGTAAATTCAACAAGAATAACTAAATTCTCATTTTGAATGTGTTTGTTTTTAAAGTGGTTTAAATATTTTTACCCGTCTTTTATCAATTTCAGCATGTTGATTTTCCAATCGTTTTAATTTGTTAGAATTTAAAAATGCATTCGTCTTTCTTCTTCAAACAGACCACTGTCATCTTTTTTAATATCAGACATTTATTTCGATGAGACTCAACACAATTTTCTATAACCACCCAATTTACATGCGATGAAGTCAAAAAATAAAATTAAAAACTGTTATTTCCTGTGACATTTGTTTCGAACTATTCATCGACATATTGCTTACATGTTTGGTTCGTCTCTGAATACAGAGATTAACAGATCAGTATTACAATAGAGAAAAGGAGGACAAGTAGGAGGACGAGTAGTCATGCTCATTTTGAAAAAAATTGTCCCCTTATTATTAGTTTTTCTTAACTGCTTTTTTAATTTTAATTAATGATTCAAAGACTTTTCAACGTATGAAATACTCTTAAGCTCTCCCATTCTATGATCCCAGCAAGGATGCCATTTAATTATTATTCTAAAGCGTATTTTCAATTAATTATAAAATAGCCAAGCTTACGTTAATTCACGACGGTCTGAGAGAGATTTTGAGAGTACGATTGGTTCATCTGGTGGAAAGGAAAATTTCGAAGAAAAAAAAGCCACACATAAATAAAGATCAAGCCAAATTCTTTGAATACAAGTAGTAACTTTATTAACAACTGATGCACGAAAAACTTTTCTCGTGTTTTCATGCGAGACAAAAACCATTGCCTGCAACGAAGCACATGAAATAATTAAATAAAAAAATACGAAAGCGTTAGGCCAGGATTTGTGACAATAAGAAAGTTATTTTGTGAACTTGTGTTAGATATGTTTTCAATGTACCTTAGACTATTAAAAAAAGTATTAATGCACGTTTAGTGAAATTTTGTAGATAATTGTCGTAAACGCAGCGAAACAGCAAAATGTGCTGTTAAGATGATACTTTGTAAATGGTGCTAAATGTCGAAGCAGCAACAATAATAATATCGTATTTGAATCAAGAAATGTATCAAAATATTCCTGAAATATCTTGTGGTTTAAGGAAAAAATTAAGAAAAGTAAGCATTATGAAACTGCAGAAATTCACGTATTATATATTTAATTGAAAGTTTATATTTATTTTGCTTCTGCACTGAAGTTTTATTGGTATTCTTCTCTAAACTAGTTGACGTAATCAATGATTTTCTTTATTATAGGAAAGCCTTTTTTGAAAAGTTATTCAAATTTATAAATTCCTATTATAAGAGTTCTTTTTCTTTTCGTACAAAGCGTAATTAAGAAAAATAGTTATATAACTCTTTTTTTAATTTCTACAGTTTTTGAAATTAATTATTTGCATTCTATCTAAATAAATTTCCCAGGTTAAAATATTATTAATCACAAATGTATAGCTTAAAGAAGAGTTTTACATAAATGCCTTAATTATACTGTTATATATATATATATATATATAGCATTTTTTATGTTTTAAAATATTATTTCTTCAAAAAAGAATATTATGGAGCTTTTAATATACGAAAACAAGAGAGTTCTTTCCGGGTAATTTAATTTAACGTAATTCAAACGTTCAAATACTTTTCTTCTTAGGCTACTTTAGAAAATAAAGATTTTCTTGAAATTCAATAGAACAAAAATACGAAACTAAAATATGATGTTTAAAAAGTTTTTAATTTCCAGTTTTAACAGTTAGCAATCAATGTGTGTGTGTGTGTGCATACATTTCTCTTATTTGTCTCAATTGTCGCTTAAATATACTTTACTTATTTTTTCCAGAAATACTCTTAAAAAAATATTAATAAATATTTCAAAATTAGTAACTTCATTTGTATTAAACTGTACTGTAAAATGATTGCCAGTTACTTGAAAGTAATATAAAATATATAGGCTTGAAACATAACCGTTTTATTTACCTGAAATTTATTTTGTACATACTTTTTATGAGGAAACTTATTTTCAGTTACTTATATACATTAGTAAATGAAAATGGAAAATAAAATTTATATGTGAAAAAATCCAAGACAGTCGGATATTAAGGAATAGTTGGGTAGTACAACATACCGAGGTTTTGGTTTTGTCTTTAGTTGCTAAAGCGGGGAAAAACCGTGAAGTTTTGAAGAAACGCACTTATGATGTATTGCAGGGATATTTAACCGCTTGTTGTTCACATACCACTCACTAAAAAACAAAGGGTGTTTCGCGATTTTCAAAATTTTTAACAGATATGTTTTCAAACATTGTAACCTTCTAGTACACTTGTGACTTGAACTTTAAAATTAAACATATTGTACATTAAAAAATGTACTTTTTAATGCATTGGTTGTTTTTTAGCTGACATTTTTGAAGAGATAACTACTTTTAGCGAGTTTTCCTGGAGAGGGAACTTAAAAGAACGTCACGCTCGGGTTTGTAATGTTCATTCGGCTTTTTTCGTCTTTATTCGTTATAATTCCCTTCTCGTCCTCTCTTTCCTCCAAGTCCTTCCCTCTGTGGTCCACGTGACCTAAAAGAGGGACGTTTTCCCCTGGTTTGGATTAGTACTTAGCCTTCCTTCTTGTATGCTTATTTAATTAGTTCATCTTCCCATGTGTATTTATTATTCAAGATTTTTCAGTATGAGGAACTATAAAGAAAGGTGCACTATTTTTATTTTTGTATATCTTTATTATTCTGTCATTATTGAATTTATTTTTTTTTAGTTTTCATGGCACGATCTGATAAATTTATGCATTTTGCTAACATGCCTAATTATTTATAAATTTATGATATATTGTTTTATAAGAGAAATTAGTGTTTCAATGTGAAATTAGTGTTTTGTTTATTTTGTCAAATCTTAATTACCTTAAAAATATTAAAAATTTTAGTAATATATTAATAATTTTACCTAAAAATTTAGACATTTTATAATAAAGCATCGTTATTGCTATGTGCCCAACCGGTCATCTAATAAACTTGGCAACTATATGTTTCGTTTTTTTTGTTTCCCAAAAAAAGAACAGTTGCTGTAAATTTCAAAAGAGACACACACACACACACACAAATCCTAGGGAATTTAAAAATAAATCAGATGATATTTCAATAGAAGTATATCAAGTTTTAAAGTACATAGCGGGTTATTGCGTTCATAATATAAAATTCGAATGCTACGATTACAAATATAGATTTGTTGTAGATCAAAATATCAATTTCGATTCCGATAATGTTGAAGCGACAAAATGTTTGAGACTTCTGGCAAGAAGATATTTAAAAATGTTCATAGTTATTTTTATGAAAATCATTTGAACGCAACATTTTATTTATAATTTATTTATCGAAAAGATTCGAGTTAAAATATCTTTGATTGCCGATTATTTTGCTTTACAAGCATAACAGAAGCATATCTGGAATTACATGAATTCTGGAGTGACTTGCATTCGTTTCCTTCATCATTTGTGAACTGTAACACACCTACATTTTCATATTAAAAATATTTATGACATCCCGGAATATATGTTTAAATAATTATTCAAAATAGCGCAATGAATAAATTTTAACGGTGAAGGATAATCCAAAACTGAAGATACATGTTCGATATAAAATTCTTTTGTAAGAATCAGCCATTTTTTTCTCGGCCACTTTTGCCGCCAAGGGAAGCATAGAGTTGCTAAATGCTATCCTGGTCCCCCCGCCACTCTAAAACCACATGAAACGCGGGAGTTTGTCTTCCCTTCCCTACCAATATTCCGTCAAAGTGAAGTCTTAGTTTCGACTAAATGAGGCTCCCCCACCACTTTCTACGAAAATGAATGGCGGGATATTTTCTAATCCTATAAGAAGCATAAAAATGAAACATGTAATATTTTTTTAAAAAAAATAGGCTTAGAGAGTGTGAGAGAGAATATCTACAACTGGGATGGCAAACCAGTGGCATGCGTGCCGTTGACGGCACGCGCCACAATATTTTGGGCACGCCAGCGTTCAAAAGGGTTTGCATTTTTTAGTTCACTATAACAAAGTTCACTATGAAGTAATCCTCATGAGGGATCTCATTCACGCTTTGGATGCTAAACTGCATGTTTTCATAAAACGATATTACTACAAGCAACTTAGAGTACTTCCCAAACTTGAAAAAAAAATACGAAAGATTTAGATATACAAGAGAAACCACAGACGAATAAGAACATTTTATTTCCGTAATTGATTCTTGAATCAAGGAATTTTCAACGAAATGTTCTCAGTTCAAATAATAATCGGAAATGCTCAAGTTCAGTATGCGACTTCATTTGATAAACTAAACTTGTCCCAATTCGACAGGTTGGAAATTGAAGAACTTGAAATGCAAACTCATTGATTTTCAGTATAGTTCAATATGGATTCAAAAATTTGTTGAAACAAGGAAAAACATGGATTTAATATATAGCAAAAAAGCCAGTAATGAAAGTTTGTAAATATAAAATTCGATTCCAGACACATTTAACTGTTTGAAGAAGCCAATTTTTGTTATTATAACTTTATTCTCATCTACTTATGTCTGCGAGTTATTACTTTCAGAGGTGAATAAAATTAATGACTCGCTTGGAAATCTTTATACAGATGACTCCAATTAAGCACACGCATTCCACTAAAAGTAACATCGTACAATCCCATTATAAGATTCCCCTCAGGGGGCTCACCTTCTTTAGGTGGGTACGGGTGTCACAATTCCAAGGTACCCTAGTGATCGTTTCTTTTCCCAAGGGGTTTACTATCTTTGGTAAACACGGGTGTCACGACCCCGGGGTACCCCAGTGATATTTCTCTATTTTCGACCCTCCATCTTGTCATCCAATTTCCCCTTTTCTTCTTTTCCCGTCCAGACCACAGGCCTATTAATGTTTGGCGCAGTATAGCCAAAACTGGCTCTTGCGCCATAAAACACCAAACTCATCATCAACACCCTCATCATCACTCATTTTAAGGTATTTGCCTTCTAATCTGCAACAAAAGTCACACTAATGTTACTTTAATTTGAATTACACGTATAACTAAAATATTTTCTACTATATAGTGCAAAATGCATTTTTTCGTAGTGAATAAAGAGTTGTGAGTTGTTAGTAATTAATTTATTATTTTTCCAATAATCGCTGGTCGGAATTATTTGACGGCACACACGTCTATATTAAATATTTCTTAAAAAAAAAAAAAAAAAAAGGCACGTTGAACCATGAAGTTTCGCCACCCCTGTCCTACTCTAAAATGAAACTTAAAATGCAGATAAAGGACTTTTTTTATAGAAGTAAATAGTATAATTATAATTAGCAATATTAAGATGAATTTAAAAATAAAATCTTTTTTTTTTCAGATATTTAAATAATTTTGAATCTAAAGTACTTGTAACTTATTTCAGCTACCATAAACCTATTGTTTCTTTCTTAGAATACAATTGATTTTCAAACATGATTATATATTTCGCAAAAAATATTACTTTATGTGATAACAGACATATGAATGAATAATTTTTTTATGACACTACTACTAACCCCTGGTTTTTTATTCACCTAACTAATCCCTGAAATAACATCACAAAATTTCAAGTGTTATCACTTCTATCGTGTGGTCATAAGCAAACACACTCTTTTTTTTGTCCTTTAGTTTAAAGGCTAATTTTCGAAGATGGTCTGTAAGGTATTATGGAATATTAATTCAATTGAGTGGTGCAAAAGTCCATGAGGGCCAAGGCCTACTGTGCTTACCTGAATTTGCGTGACATTATGCGCTGGATTGCATGTGCAGATGTTTCGATTAAGTGGTCAGTCTGACGTAACCCCTCCCCCTTCAGTGTTCAGTTCCCGAATAAGATGATACTCATTAATGGATCCACTAAAGGGATGAAAAGCTGAGTCCATTTTTGCCCTACCCGGGATTTGAATCCCGGACCTTTGTGTGGAAGCACAATACACGACCACCCAGCCAATGGGGTAAGGAATACTAGATATTCCAAAAAACCAACACATTCTATTCTGCTGTGTCATTTGTAATAAACTTCATGCCCTTAACTAAAGAATCAGAAAATAAAGACGCTGAATGTAGTTTATGTAACGAAAAATTCTTCAAAGATCAACGAAAAAAAATTCGGATTCAATGATTCAGCTGTTTTCTGTATGCTCATCTTGATATACTGGATTGCGAATTTTGTTAATAAATTTGAAACAGAAGTGACGCATTCTTGAAAATATGGCTTCGATATTTAAAAAGAACTACATTTTAAGAGAGAGAAGTCTTACTTAGTTTTACAATCATTTAAACCACCTATATTCCATATCTCCCGACTATTCCATAATACCTTTCATATATAATTTATGTTTTAAAACATTTTTTTTTTCTTTTTTACAACAACGAAATAAATATTTTTTGACGTGATAATTCCTTCCAATCGTTTATAGTGTATGTTACCGTTAAAATGTATAATTCTGTTATTTCATTCATATTTTATAACATAACTACACAAGTCAGTTAAATTGCATAATAGATGAATAATTTCATACTTTACCTAGTTATTCTATGAAATAACTAAGGATTGACCGATAAAGAGAAAAATAAACAATTTCAAAGATGTTTTATAAATTAATTTCATAAATATATAGCTGAAATCTGTCGGAAAATACATTTTATCACTTTTACTGATGAATAATTGATAAATAATACGGAAAAGCAGAGATGATACAACTTATTATATTGCTATTAGTTAAACAGAAAGGGGAAAAAAGAATATGATGAAAAAATAGATTATATTTCAATATTATCAACAAAAATACATCCTGAGATGAAAAACTGTTGCTTCATAATAGACCGTGTAAATTTTTTAAAACATGTAAGAGATTATTAACTAAAATTTTATCAGATACCTTTAATTTACTTTTCATTATTTATTAGAACAAGGATTGCCGTGATAACACTTTGGATTGAACTGCTTATTATTTTTGGAACAAACACACTGTTTAGTATTACACATTTTTGCTTACACGAACACTTTTTAAATCTTTGCAACTTTGAGCTGTTGCAACAGATCGAAGCGTTGTGTCAATATTTGGAACTTCTTCAATTGAAATTAATTTTCGCTAAAATATACCGAATTGACATCTATACTGCAACTGTATTATTCCGACTAATCAGAAAAATTCTTCCGGAAGCAGCTATAACCGGTTCAAAGAACGTTTGAAAGTTGTATTTTATAACTTTAACGATGAAGTAATCGCTATTCTATAGAATACTAATTGAAATCGTAGATTTCATTAATTTTATATGCTTTAACTGACTTATCTAGTTATTTCATGAAATACCTAGTTATTCTGTGAAATCCCGCATTTCACGCTTTAACAAAAGCATATATATTCATGATGATTTTGCAGACTTTTATCAAAAACCAGTTAAGTTATTTTTAGAAATGTAGTGTTATTCCATAAAACCCGACTCCCATCTATAAGTTTAATACAATGAACTATTTAATTTGATTCCCATATGCACATGCAAGGATATAATTAAATTATTTCTAAACCAAAATCTCGTGTTTACCATTAAAATTTTTTTTCCATAACATAGTCGAGTCTTTAATAAAACATTTAAATGTTTCTCAGAAAATATATTCTAAACATAACAATTTCGATCAAAGCTCGTGGCTGCGGTAGCCGAGGGGTCAAGGTATCGGATGGTGGCTGCCCTTGTCATGATTTCGAGCCCGGTACCACTAAAGACCCACCGTGTAAGGTCCATGCATGTTAAATATATCAAGAGCTTAAAAGTCCTCCCATTGGTGAGGTGTGGTAGTTAGGAGAAGAAGGTACCAGCTCAGGTGTCGTCCACGTCACTTGACCATGGTTCCAAACTGCATGATTCGTCGCCAAAAGCCCTCGTGTAGCAGTGCGAAGTTAATATTTACTCTCTCACTCACCCGATCGCAGCTCATTAAATTTTCTGGTCTTCGTATGTACGATTCTACGTATTAAATACGAATCTAAAACTTAAACCAAAAAGTGTTTTTTACAGTTCGGAGAATAAGTGTGGAACACACACAACTATTTTTCTTGGTCACGTGACGTTCGTTTCTCTCAACGATTGCTCGCGAAAAAAAATAACAGCCGATTCTTGCGAAACTTCTGGATGTTGACTTTGTAACATCATATAATAAATTTTAAAAAAATAAGAATTCATTAAATTTTTTTTGGCCTGCGTACCTAAAATTATTTGAGTTTTACAAAACAAATGAGCTATTCGAGAATATAATATATAACAGCATTCGCCAAACTTTTTTGACCTCATGGACTTGTACATCCATAATTTAAATCCCACGGGCCATTAATAGGAGTTTGTGAATGTTATATATATTTATTAAAAATAAATGTGATCTAAGAACGCAATCAATTCATATTAACCTTCTGACGGGTGCATCCGCCTCTCAGACGGGGATGATATGCTTTGAAGCCTGTAGAAATCGCTGTGGTGTGATATTTGGGGTGGGCTGCCTTGACATCTTCAGCTGGACTCCACCCCGTGAGAGGATCAAGTGGTGGTACTTCGGGATTTTTTTCAACTCGCCATATGCGCGATTTTTCTTATCTATGACTGTCTAGCAGACGGATATTCCTACAGTTTTTTTTTGTCTTTGATATTGTTATTTTTAATTACTTTTATATGAATATAAATAATTTTTAATCAGTTTTATTAAAATACTAATCGCAATTCTAGGAATAAAAATATATTGTTGTGCTTGATTTAACCCATCTTATTTGAGCCATACTCAATTTCATAAGCTATAAGGACATTTAAAAGAGGTTTTAAGGTAGTAAAATAAAATAAAAAATACTTACCCGTTCGTCAGACAGAGGTTTCTCAGTGCAGCAAAATAACTGATGTTCCAGCCAGAGGGTTAAAACATAACTGAACGTGTGATAAGTGAGTATATTCCAGGTTTTTCTGGGGACCATCGAAATTTTCTCGCAGACCACTAGTGGTACACGAACCACTACTTTGGTGACCTCTGCTATATAGCATCAAAAGCTCCATAACATAATGAAAGTGTGATCCGAACGGATGCTGGTTGATTCGATGCATGGGCATTGGAAAACAATACGTTGTTAATATCCTAGAAATTGAGTTACCTATTTAGGATACACTGCTACAATAGAAAAAAGAACTTCAACAATGCATTGATCTATTTGTGGCATTGTTACAAACTGCTCTAAGGATATGCACTGACGTTTAATTTTGGCATATAAACTCATCTGAGATTAATTTCCACGCATTTTTCAACTGGAGAGTTTTATCGGTGCGTCACAAGAGAAGGGATAGAATTAAAGTATTAATCGAATCCCAAACGTGCTTTATTGGAGAAAAGACTGACGATCTCGCGACAGTCAGGAAAGTCCTAAAGGAGCACAAAAGCATCAAAATAATTTCGTTTAGTTTGCAACTGAATGATATCCTATTGAAATAAAATACAAAGAATCCGTTAAATAAAGAATAATAGTACGGTGCTTACATTCTCACCGACTTACCTCCGTCATATAGGGGTTTCATAGAAGACAACCAAAAAGGTTTGACTATAAAAAAAATAATAATAATAATAACCCCAAAATAATAAAACTAATACTCTTTTTTTCATTTTATGAAATTATTAAAATTTTTTTGAGAATGTAAATAATGATTTAAAATTTAGTTAAGTGTTTTAAACACGCATTCAATAATTTCGAAATAAAAACATATCGCGTTTTAATTTTTTTCAAAATTTCAATTGAAATGCCGATACATTTTTACTATCAAAACATTTATAGCCATGTTAAGTAGAATTTATACCGAAACGTGATTCTAGTTTGAATGATATTTAGAAAACTAAATTTGTAAATAAAAAATGACCAATTTTAAATGTTATATGTATATCTATTTATCTGTCTATCTCTTTCTCTCTCTCTCTCTCTGTATATATATATATGTATATATATATATATATATATATATATGGTTTTGTATAGTTACTGAAGCAAATGATACATATATTAATTCCCGATTAAATGTTTAATACATTTTTTAAAAAAAATACCATATGTTTTACTGATTTATTTAATTGATTTTTTTTCAATGATATTGTTTTACAGCAAAGTTTAAAATAAATTTTTTTTAAAAAAATTTCTTTTCATTGTTAATTTATACTAATATTCAAAGTTCATAATTGTTGTAGTATTACTATGGTTTCCGTGAATAACAAAAGATATTGCTTGCTTACAATCATTTAGCAAATATTTAGTTCCCCTTTATCTTTGAAAAATTGCAATTAGATAAACAAAACTATAGACATAAGTGCAAAACTTTTGTGCAAAAGTTTGACCTTTTTGTGAGTTCTCTTTTGAACAAATAATTACATTTTATGTGTTTGCGGTATGCCAAAGAATAATATGTAGAAATATATTGTATTTTTTTTCTTTTGATATAAGAAGAAGTTTAAGCGAAGTCTGAATTTATTATTTACTTGCGTCTCTCACTTTTAACGACAAAAATAATTTGATAAGCATTTTTTATTTCATGTTTTTTCCCCAATTCAGAAAAGTACTGGAGATTTCAAATTACTAACTTTCTCACTTTTTTGTTATTTTAGGATGACGTTTAGCAATAATTTGGTTATGTTTAAAGACATTATATGTTATGTGATATATGTATATCTTCAGTACAGTGGAATTCCTTACATTCAGATTTATATTGTAACAGTAGGCTTTGTTCATGTCAAACGCAGAAAATACTTCATTTAAAACTATGCTCTAGTTAACAATTGTTGATTATATACAGCTTTGCTGAGTATAAACATTTGAATTTTTTTAAATACAATCAAAATTATTTTTATGTTTTCAGAAACGTTTATATGTATATTAAAAGCAGAAAAAAAACAGTATTGTGAAAAGATTGTTTGAGATAACTATGAAAAAATGAGGAATGTAAGCTAAAATTATTGTATTTATGTGAAATAGACAACATTTAATTTTTCATCAATTACATATATTTGAGACATATTTTTTAACAAACTATTTCAAAATGAGAACTGAGAAGAAATGGATTATATCAACACTGAATAGATCAAGACTTTTTGAGATTTTTCCGAGCTCTGATGGAAAGCCAAAATTATACGGAATGGAAGATGAATTGATAAAAACTATAATGGCTAAAATAGATGTGGATTTTGAAATTATTACGCCAGAAGAAGGACAATATGGAATTGAATTAAGCTCTGGAAACTGGACTGGTGTCATAGGCATGCTCTGCAGAGGAGAAGCTGACATAGGAATTGCCAATCTTGGAATATTTGAGGACAGATTTCGAACTGTTGATTTCAGTTCCCGATATATGTCGGAAGGTTTGTATTTCAGTTACATAAAATCTGCAAATAGAGAACAATTATTTAGTTTTCTTCGAATGTTTGATTTCTCTACTTGGATGTTATTTCTTGCAAGCTTTTTGCTATCTTCTTTAGTAATACTAATCATTTTAAAAGACCAAGAAACTATCTCTTCTATAATGCTGTATCTATTTGGAAGCTTTCTGGGTCAAACTTTAATGTTTCATAGGAAAATAAATGAGTGGAAGGTTATTTTCCTCTCATGGTTGCTGTTTACTTTTATTATGTCTTCTGTTTATTCCGGAGCCTTGTCGTCGTTTTTAGTTTTGCCAGCGGAAGGGAAAATTGTGGAAAATTATCGTGAGCTTTCTGAAGCTGTTTCAAAAGGTTCCCATCGAGCCTATACCTTGAATGGGACAAATCATGCTGCATTTATGCGTCACTATCCCGAACCCTATCTTCAGTCCCTTGGAAAGATGATCGAAGAAAATGATTGGCACATCACTGCTGATGAGATGACTCAAGATCCTTTGAAAACAAAATATTCCCCCGATGGTAAGCCAAAAATAGATGCTGTCATTGGAGCAAAGTACATTTTTAAAATGCTGTATGAAGTAGGCGATTTCAAATCGAAGGTATTCATATCTGATGAGAGATTTATTGGGGTTTCCGGGGCAATTGCATTCAGAAAAGGTTTTTGTTGCGTATCTGAAGTAAACAAGTATATAAGAAGAATTGTACAAGCAGGAATTTATGACAAATTTTTGAAAGATGAATCTTTGAAATATTGGTTTTCCTTATCAAACGAAGAAAGAAATGTAGTGGAAATAGCTGAAGATCGAATACTTTCTATTAGTGATTTTACTGATGCAAATTTATTGCTTTTTGCTGGCCTATTGATTGCTTGCTTGGTATTCGTGATAGAACTTGTTTTTCCACATCTAAAGCGGCGGTATAATAAGGTACGTGAATGAAAGTACTTGTTTTATTTCTATCTAAAAAACAATAAATAATCCGCAATATTTTGTTTCTATGTTGTTTATGGGGTTGCCTGTACCCCCTATAACGCTATTGTTGAATTGAGCTTTCTTATGTACCTTTTTCTCAGCGACTCTTAATATAAATAATTCAGATTTTGTCTGGGTATTAATTAGCCTTTTATATTTTTGCTGAACTCAGATTCTTCAAATATATTTTTTAGTTTTTTTCAAAAGCATGCAACGTAAAATTGTCACTATGAATTTTCGAAAACTGTCATTTTTTGTTACGATAAATGCTCCCTAGAAAGATATTTTGGAAATATATAAAAAAAAAAAAGCTCACTTCACAGTATTTTTCAGTTTTTTTCTAATGAGATATTTTGTCGAATATACATCAATTTTCTCATATTCTGCTTAAAATTTTGAAAAATGTTCAGCTTTCATGTCTTTCAGACATAAAAGTTGACCATAAAGGAACATAAATATAATGTGAAAATTTATCAGTATGATTTTGGCTGGAATTTTTGATTTCGTTTGTCGATACATGGTTGTACGACATTTCGAAAGAGTTTTCATTATAATTTTTTACAATCACATGCAGACGCAGTTTCTAAAAGTTTTAAAATTCAAAATCTTTTCTGAGCTGGACAAATGATTTTTAAAATAGCCAAAGTAGAATTGTTTCTATGTTGTTAAACATCACATTTATGTATTTTTATGTCTGTAACAAGCTTCTCACAAAGACAATAAACATTTCGTTTGATTTATAACTCCATTCAATTTTCTCAGAAACTAGTAAACATAAAGACTCTTTTTGACTGTAGATTAATTATATATTTATATCAATACTAAAGTGAAAATTTTTAAATACAATATTTTGTTTTTTGAAAGACAAACTTTCACCGAGCATCATTCTGAATTTATTGAAAATTGTCACTTTTTGTTGCTATATATACTTTCTAGCTAAATGTTTCATGAATATATAAAAAATGTCACTTCAGTATACACAATTGCATTTAAGAAACGTAGAGTACATGTATACAGTAAACTTACACAACTTAAAAAATATAAATTTTGGAAAACTAAGTAGCCTACTACGTTCGGAACATTGATTTTGAAAAGCCGTATAAATGAATAATATTTATGATATTTTGTGTCACTTAGATTAGAAAATGTATGTAAAAATTGTTTTAAGAATAGAATTACAATAAAAATTATTTAAGTACAATATTTTGACAAAAAATGAACATAGAATGATCCCTTTTCAAAATATACTCCTTTTGCGAAAAATACTTCTATTATAATAATATTTTGCCTGTACATAGCTGAGATCCCCGTACAGAGGCTCAAGTAGAATGTTTGAAATATATAACTTAGAAGTGGGTTTACCCATGTTCCACGACAACAGAGGGGAGAAATTTTAAGAAAAAAAACGTCGATAATTATTTCAAACGGTTGTAACTCTGAAAATCATGTGAATTTTTCAAAATTCATAGTTGAACCTCTGTAGAGAGGTCTGCGCTATACACAGGCAAAATATTATAATAATAGAAGTATTTTTCACAAAAGGAGAACATTTTGAAAAAATTTTTTTCTAAGTTACATTTTAGCCGAAATATTGTATTTAAATAAATTTTTTTTGTCAAAATGTCCTTAAATCAATTTTATACGTGTGTTCCAATCTAAGTGACACTAAATATCATGAAAAGTATCCATTTATGCGCCTTTTTTAAAATCACGGTTCCGATCGTATTCGAATACCTTAAAAGCAAAATGGTTTAATAAAATTTACAAATTTCGTTCCAAAAGTATGTAAACAAAGTAACAGTTAAACTTGCAGTTATTATAGAATTAATTACAGTTAATTGTGTATGATTAAATGGAAAAACGTGGAAGCTTTGCTACTTCTCAGATTTAATAAACCAATATCTACACTTAATCGGTCAAAATGGGCTTGGCACAAAAGTTGATTATTTTTTAAAATTCATTTAGACATATTTTTAATTTATAAAATAGCAAATACGTTATATCATTTGAAAGGTCATGAATTGGAGATATTAGAAATATCAATCATCGCATAAAATCAACGATCTCATAAAACTTACAAACTTAGCTCAAAAATAGGAAACCAACCTAAGAGTTAATCCTGTATTTATTATATAGTTAATCTACAGTTTTGTGTGTAAATAAATAAAAAAAAAAAATGTGGAGGCTTTGCAACTTCTCAGATTTAAAAAGCCAATGTTTACTCCTAATATGTCAAAAAGGGCTTGGCACAACAGATGATTTTTTAACGTCCTTTTGACGTACTTCTAATTCATAAAATAGCAAATACGTTATATCATTTGAACGGTCATGAATTGGAGATATTAGAAATATCAAAATCGATAATCTCAAGATTTTTAGCCTACTGACTTGCCTTGTCTACACTTGCTATATATATACATTTATCCACATGAAACGATTCTAATAACTTCTGCGCTGTAAATTGCAAATGTCCTGAGATCCCTTTCAAATGTTCAAGGGTCACTCCAAGAAGAAAAAAAAACTGCTGGTGATCTTGAACTCTCTTAAGGTGATAAATCATGGTATTCTCCTTGTTTCCATTATTCCACCAAAAATATCTCAGAAAATGTGTGTGTCCTTTTCTTAAAGTCCTATCTGCAAGAATGCTTTTCCAAAATCTGCTGTTATACCAATTTTTGGGGGCCAAAAATTTTTGATGATTGTTGAAATTATAGTTGTACTATATTTTGCTCTTGTGAGGCATTCATTTATCGAATAAGAATTCTTTTCCTTCGCCGATACTTTAAACATCGGTCTAATTTTGGTTGTGGGATTATCTTTATACACAGGATGATGCGATAGATAGTGTTCCTTCTTCGTGTCCGCATCATTATGAACTATTGCAATAATATCTTCGACGAGTCGCCTGCGAAAAAATGCTTCATATTTTCCAAAATTCTTGGTATGTTCTAAGAGTCTAACGCAATTTTTCAATCTTCTTTCAGCCAAGTGTTTACAGTTTGATAGAAGGGGATGATCCAAGGTGAGCTGACAACATATCTTCCGTTTGCATCTTTTAAGACATGTCTTGCAAAATGATCTTTAGCAGCCTTTTGTAATTGAATTCTAGCAATTTTCTCAAAATGATCTTTAATTCCGAGACTGTCTAAGTTCCAGCGATCTTTGAAACTATTGTTACTAACATATAAGGATAAAAGCACATTGGAAAGCCTTTCCTTTTTTTATTTTCGTTTTTCCCATTACCGTCCAACCCAAATGAATGTTTACGGCTCGTAACCCTCCCTTCATATGTTGTACCTCTTTATTAGTAAATTTCCCATTTTATCTGCCCCTAATAACTTGTGTAATTCATTTGGTACCCATTCAAACAAGAGATAATTCTCATTTATGGAAGATTCACTGACGAATATTTTGAGTTTCTTTAATTCATTAATCAATTCCCAATCCATTTAAGTTGGGAAGGATAAACATATTCTTTCTTGATCTATTACTTCTACCTCGCAGAAATAGAATTTGAAAACGTCACTCAGCGTCACAACATATTTTTTGTGTTTTTCACTACGTTCTATACCCCGAAAGAGTCCATGAACGGTTGTTTCCTCTTTCACGCATTTTAGTTTTAGTTTTTTGGCATTAAATGTAGTTACTTAACTCTTCTGACTTCCAGTCTCGAGAAGTGTTCTAACTTTTCCCCTTAAAAACACTCAATTAAAGTTTGTAAAAATACTTCTTTCGAACTAGAACTATTGGAAAGTATAGTGTCTTTATCTGTTAAGTTTTTCCATCATTCTCTTTTAATGAGTTATCGCTAGTAAAACATAGTATACCATGCTGTATTTTTCCTTAGAGAGAACATAAATTGCTTAGTTTCACTTTATAATCACAAGATAAATGTCGAGCTATTCGGAGGTATTTAAAACTAACGCCTAGTTTCATCAAAATACATTTTCGTTCATTTAGTGGTTTTTCTTTCGCCGAAGGACAAATCGCGGTTGGGTACGATTTCTTCCCTGAAAGGCAAGGTTCATATTTGTATATCTATCCTTAGAGCTGGCTATTAAATTCGTGCTGTGGAAACATTAAATAGTTGTTTTTGAAACAATGATTTATTTTTGAGGGAGCAATGTTTCTAATTTTTATATTTGAATCGGTTAAAGCTATGTTGGATTTTGTGACTATGCGGTATGTATTGGGTGGAAAATAAAGATTCAGATATTTCTCGCTCTAATTTGTTTATTCAAAAGTTTCAATAACTGGTCAAGTTTATATTCTGAGCCGTTCGTTTCTTTATTGAATTCGAGAACTAAATCTGAGGGTCCGCAGTTTAAAATTAATGGGCAGACTACATTATTAAAACTTTCAAAAGAAACGTCTAAAGATTCTAAACGTCTTATTTGAGTCTGACACAAATAAAAATAATGGCGCAATGTTTTAGTACCATCTGAACTTTTTAACGGAGTTACATTCAATAATGTTTGCATGCGAGAGTTGATCGTAGCATACTTTCTTCCAAATCTATCTTTTAATATTCTACAGCTTTCGCATATTTTTTTACTGTGATGGCAAAAGCATCCACACTGTCACTCGATCTGAAGAATCTAACAAAATATTTAAACAGGTAAACTTGTCAATCGAATTAGAAGAATTATTGCCATGAATTACGGTTTTAAAATAGTTCAAAATTGAGATTCACTGATGAATTTCACAATAAAATATATATAAATCACCATACATATTCTTTATGTGAAAAATTATTTTCAGTTACTTATATGTATTAGTAAAAGAAATGGAGAATAAAAGTTAAATGTGATTAAAATCCAGGAGAGTCGGGTGTAATGGAAAAATTGGGTAATATTAAGGCGACCAGTTTTTATACAATGATGAGGAGGACGAAAATTTGAACAAAAAACTGTAAACATTATTTAGACAGAAAAAAAATATCTGATCAGTTGTTTTATTCCTTGGTGGTGGCTAGACGTTATAGCCACTGCGCATTTGTGACATTTAACTTACTTTTCAGGAAAAAAAAATTAATCATTTACAATAAACTTTTTTATGAAAAATTAACATTTAGGCCAATAACTATTTCACTAAAAATTAAATACAAAATAGAAGTGCAAAAAGGAATAATATAATAATTGTATAACATAGTTTACTTACTTAGAATATACATAGAATACTTAGAATATACATTGAAAAAAAAATGGTATATATACACAATTTATATTTTATTTAATTTTAGTATAAAAAGTTAGAAATAGAATAATATTTTTGAGAATTAAATTAGTTATTTCACAAACTCGATGAGTTATTGTCTGTTAAACTTTATAATATGTAAAGGTTTTCTCCGAGCATAAGGGCTGTAATGAAAGATTTTCGAACTCGAGAATCTTGTACCACATATTTGCAAAAAAAGTTATTTTTATTTCTGACCCCCACTATTCTCCCGTGATTCTAAGTACTCTCTCTCGAGTACAGGAGACAGGTCACTTTACTGTTCTATGTGGGCAGTGGATAGAGCCTTTACCCACATATAAAATCTTTCCAAAAACCTAAATAAAACTTTTTTTTTAAATTGTGCATTTTCTTAATTCATTTTGATGAGAGAAAAGTATACTTAGGAAATGTCGAAATTTTTGTCAAAGATTAGAAATTTTATTTATAGTAATCAAATACACTTTGTAGATTTACACCGAGAAAAACTGTTTTTAACTACCCATCACAGAAGACAAGAAATGAAAAATAAGTAATCGCGCTGCCATCCGTACTAATTTTTATGCGTTTTAGCTTCAATTAACGCATATGGATAGACTAAATATCCAACACCTGCTTGGAGAAATTTTTTTTTAATATGTGACTAGACCTATTAGCCACTGCCCGCTAAAGGCTTACACTGAATTTTAAGGTAAGCGCTTTGGTAAAATTTTAACATTCAATCTTGATTTCTCACTTGTGTGAAAATCATTACCAACTGAAAAAACTCTTTAAAATGCTGTATTAGTTTCAGGGCAGCACAACGTAAATTCAACAAGATTAACTACATTTTCATATGAAATGTGTTCACTTTGGAAATGGTGTAAATGTTTTCATCCGTCTTTTACCAATTACAACATGTTGATTTTCTAGTTGTTCTAATTTATTATAATTTAAATATGCATTCAGTCGTCTTTCTTCTTTAAAAACTCAGCACAGTTTTCTATATCTACTCACTTTACTTGCGATGAAATCAAAAAATACCATTGAAAACTGTTATTTCCTGTGATATTTGTTTTCGACGTATTGGAAACATGTTTGGTTCATCTCTGAATACAGAGATTAACAGATCAGTTTTAAAACATTGAAAAGGAGGACAAGTAGCGGGACACTTTTCGAGGAAGGACAGAACGTGTAATAGGAGGACTGTCCTCCTGAAAGGAGGACGGCTGCTCAATTTATTAATGTAACATACCGAGGTTTTGGCTCTTTGCAGCTGCTAATGCGTATAAAAACCTGGCAGTTGTGAAGGAAATCTCTCATGATTGCAGAGATAGTTGACAGCTTTTTGTTACCATACCACTCGCTTTAAAACCGTGTGTTTTGCGATTTTCAAAAGTTTTTGCAGGCATGTGTTTTCAAACATTTTAACCTTCTAGTATACTTGTAACTTGATAATTAAAGTTAAGGTATCCAACTACGTTCGGAACCATGATTTTGCAAAAGCGTATAAATGGATAATATTTATGATATTTAGTGTCACTTAGATTAGAAAATGTATATAAAATTGTTTTAAGAATAGTATTACAGTAAAAAATTATTCAACTTTTTGACAAAAAATGCACATAGAATGACCCATTTCCAAAATATTCTCCTTTTGTGAAAAATACTTCTATTTTAATAATATTTTGCCTGTATATAGCTCAAAACTTTGTACAGAGGCTCAACTAGAATTTTTGAATTATATAACTTAGAAGTGGATTTATACATGTTTTACGACAACAGAGGGGAGAAATTTTAAGGAAGAAAAGTCGATAATTATTTCAATGGGTTGTAATTCTGAAAATAATGTGAATTCTTCAAAAATCATAGTTGAGCCTCTGTACAGAAGTCTGAGCTATATACAAGCAAAAGATTAATATAATAGAAATATTTTTGACAAAAGGAGAACCATATTAAAAAAGGGGAATTAATTTCAATTATTGTTTGCCGAAATATTGTATTTAAGTAATTTTTTTTTTTGTCAAACTTTTTTTTTGTGTGTGTCATTAACACAATTTTATACATGTGTTCTAATCTAAGTGACACTAAATATCATGAAAATTATCCATTTATGCGTTTTTTTTAAAATCACGGTTCCGAACGTACTCGGCTACCTTAATCATAATGGACATTAAAAGAATCGTTTTTCAGCTGAAAGCTTTTTTATCCTTTAGTTTGAAGGTTCATTTTCTAAGATGGTTTCTCGGGTATTATGGAATACTGAATATTGTAACATACGCAACACATTTTATTCTGCTGTATCATTTGTATTAGACTTTATGCTCTCAACTAAAGAATCAGAAAACAAAAACGCTGAATGTAGTTTCTGTACATGAGGGAGAAAAAGCTATTAAAGAGTTCCGTTATATTTTTCTAAAACTTAGTATAAAGAAATTACTGATATTTTAGTTTTTGAAGTTCTTAAAAAATTTTGTAATTTAATTTATTACATTGAATCAAGGCTTTGAGGAATAAATTCTGATAATATATGAGCAATATTTTTATTCAATAATCTTAGAAATAAACTTATTTGATATCTATTAAATTTTGTAAAAAAATTACAAGCCCTTTTAAGTATTTATAAATAATTAATAAGTTCCAATCTCTGTTTTCATAAGACAAAATAAAACAAAATTTTTGAAGTGTTTAACTAAACAGAACTTACATTTTCATATTAGTGTCTGTGATATTTACAGAAAAAAAGGGTAAAGTAAGTTAAATCGAAAAAAAATACGAATATATTCCTGAAATTCTGAGAAAAATTTCAAGTCATTATCATTTAATCCTCAATATGACCAATCATATTAATTCTTTGTAATATATTATATCTAATTTATTGTAAATGTAAATTGACTTTCGTTGAGCAAACATTTATTGAAATTTTTGTGTGTTTTTAGTAGATTAAGAAATATGTCGGGAGAGAAAAAAAATTACTTAGCGAAGTATAAGGCTTACAATAGCAAATAATCTAGAATAGAGATGTTGTATTATTTTATGCTTTATTGTAAGTCATTGCAATCAAAATAATATAAAATACAATTTATCTTTGTGTGAAATATTTGATAATGAGGTTTACATATATAAAATGAAAGGAAGTTTAAAGAAGTACCGACGAAGAAAAATTTTGAATCAAATTCATCGTTGTAGCGTATTTTATTTTCTACAATCCACTTTCAACAAGTTTCTTTCGGCAATCCTTAATCAAAGACGGATTATTATTATGAAATTTTATTACGGATTATTTTAGGATTATTATTGGAATTACTATTAGGAAAGTTTAGACTTTACTATTCTAAATTTAAGATGAAAAGTGTTGTGTTGTTATAAAACATGTTTTAAATTTGGAATTTGAAAAAAAAAGTGAATCAGATATTGTGGAAAATTTTGGAATATTTTTATTTCGTATGACAAAATCGGAAATCAATCTATTTACATCAGGTCATTTTCAAATAAAACATACTGCCTTAAAACCAAAAACCAAAATTTTAAATTGCAATATAGTCGGATCAAAAACTAAAGGCATGCAAAAATTATAGAATTAAATTCATTGCCATCCAAAATTATAAGGACTAGAGGGATAGCAATCATTCGATAAGGACACGAGTGTTCTAGCCATCCAGGAAAGCAATTAAGTATCACCTCTATGTTATAAATAAGGTTCATGATGGCCATATGAGCAAGTGGTGTTTATTCATAGTGTATATTTCATAAATAGATGATATGTTATTTGTTAGTATGTCTATACGTTCGAATATACGTTCGAGTATTCGCAGTTTGTAAGTACACCCATTCGTATAAGTTGTTCGTCTAAGCAGAAACACGGTCTCTTTACGCGGTGTATGACTAAAATCATTCCAATCATTCTTCGATTAAATTGATAATTCTGTATTGCGTGCTTACATAAATTGCTCGAATGCAGAACAGAATATTCGCTTTGAAGGAACACAACATGATATAATAGAGTTTATTCTCTTAGAACAAGTTCCGTAAAATCCGACGTACAACGCGCACCCATACTTTCAAGCTGCAGTTTTTAATTTTTAGGTATATTCGCCGTATAACACGCACCTTCTTTTTACGAAGATAACTGAAATGGGCTTATGCAATGCTGTTAGGTTTTGAAGTGATTTATTCGAGTTATTTTCTTAAGCTTTTGCAAAAATAGTATACTCTTTTAGAACTACAACATTTTAAGTACATTAAGGTATCCGACTACGTTCGGAACCGGGATTTTAAAAAAGTGCATTAATGGATAATTTTCAAAATATTTAGTGTCACTTATATTAGAATGCATGTATAAAATTGTTTTAAGGACATTTCGACAAAAAAAATTATTTAAATACAATATTTCGGCAAAAAATTAACTTAGAATAACATTTTTTCAAAATGTTCTCCTTTTGTGAAAAATGCCTCTATTATAATATTTTGCCTGTATATAGCGCAGACCTCTTTACAGATGCTCAACTATGAATTTTGAAAAATTCACATTATTTTCAGAGTTACATCCCATTGAAATAATTATCGACGTTTTTTTTCTTATACTCTCTCCCGTCTGTTGTCGTAAAACATGGATAAACTCACTTCTAAGTTACATATTTCAAAACTTCTAGATGAGCCTCTGTACAGTGGTCTCTGCTATGCACAGGGAAAATATTATAATAATAGAAGTATTTTTCGCAAAAGGAGTATATTTTGAAAATGGGTCATTCTACGTTCGTTTTTTGTCAAAATATTGTCCTTAAATAATTTTTATTGTAATACTATTCTTAAAACAATTTTATATACATTTTCTAATCTAAGTGACACTAAATATCACAATTATTAACCATTTATTCGCTTTTGCAAAATCACGGTTCCGAACGTAGTCGGATACCTTAAGAATGTCACTTCTTTTAAATAAACATATTTTGAACTATGCACAGAAGTCTAATTTAAAAAAATTAGACATCTCTCTAGAAAAATTCTCTCTAGACTCTCTTTAGAAAAATTAGATTATGCTCATCTTTTAATTTTTTTTATATTTTAAAGCTCTCATTTTTAAACTCGGCGTATAACTCTCACCTGTAAATTTCGATCTTATTTTTGATGCTAAAAGTTCGTGTTATACCCCGGATTTTAAGGTATATATATATATATGTGTGTGTGTGTATATATATATACATTATAAGAATAATACATCGTACTTCTAACTTTACTAAATGAGAATCTCTTTCATATAAGCAGCATAAGCTGCATACCATCTTAAATGAATGTTTGCATATTTTCACTGTGTGTATATACATAAGAACAAAATATAAATTGTAAGTATTATGTTTATCTCATACAAGAAAACACAAAAAAATATTTGACATAAATTAAGAAAAAGTAAAGAACATTTCTTATGCTTCTTATGTAATCTTTCAATGTAGAAGCAAAATGATATCAAGTATGATTATAATCTATTTTGTGATCGAAAAACATATTTGTACTAAGAACTAGATTTAGAAATAGCAAAAAACAATATTCTTGTTTCTGTAGAAATTTTTGTTTTCTAGTATGGCTTTCAAGCCCTAAAAAATTTTAATTCTTACTATGCCATCAGAATCCCACTTTACAAAGGGGTTTTGTTATCTAAAACTGTGTTTGTTCTATGTACCTTTTTTAGTTTGCTTGCAATTTTATCCTGAAAAGCAATTAACAATTTAAACTTAAAATTTTTTTACAGGTTTATGTATACAGATGGAATTTATGGAATGAAAAATGTTTAGATATAATACTTATCTGTTATCCTACTAATACATGTACAAATAAACAAGGAGAAAAAATAATTGGGTAGAATATCAGATTTCTTTGTTTTAGTATAATTTATTTATAAGCATTATTTAATGTGAAAATATACCGTTTGATTTAAATTTTTTTTCTTTGTGATGCTTGAATATTATGTGATGTTTATATAATTAATGTGATTAATATTTTATTTTAAACAATACTCTTCACAAACATAAAAATTAAAATTTAAAAAAAAGCATATTTCCAACTTAACATTTATTTCATAAGAAAAATATCGTACATTTAAGTACTAAAAAACAGAAGAAATATAATCATATTTCATAGTTAAATATTTAAAATTTTTTTAACCTTTAAAGAAAATGAGTTTGAAATATTTTTGAAGAGAATACGCAGTAATTATTTATACACTTTACAATATTTTTTACCCTTGTTTAAGTAAGTTGTAAAATATCTCAGAGAATTTGGAATGTGTTATACCTAATTTACTCCCTAGTTATAAAAATAAGTTATTAGTTTTAATCAAATAAATTCATTTATTTTTTTGAATTCATGATGTCCAATTTAATCAGATTTTTGAAGTATTATAAATATGTGTAAGTCTCACATGATTCAATTTAATGTCATATTAATTTTTAGAAATAAAAGTAAATTTAATCTTTCAATGTACCATTTCACAATCTTATGCTATAATCATTTATTTTGTGCATATATGTCCTCATTTTCCAAGTTAAGAGCAATGTAATAAAAACTCATTTTCCTAAGTACATGGAAAATGGAGAGGAAAATAATGCTTCGCTAAGTAGCATAAAGTTTTGAAACAGAGAAATTACAATATTCAGTATCAATATTTTGTTGACACATATATTTTAAAGCAATATTGTTAAATTTTATTTAAAACCGTTACTCAGAATTATTTACCATCGGAAATGTTTCTTGTATAGTTTTTCAGAAAATAATAATAATTTGAAGTATGTATTTTGGATATAACTACATATCCTCATCACTATACAAACTTCTATTCTTAAGGAATTTTATACGATGCGTATACATTTTATCACGTCATTCATTGATAAAATAGGAAGCATCTTAATAGTTGTATTCAAGAATGTATTAGAGTACGTCATAGCATAACTCTTTATATTCAAAACTAAAACACAATTTGATTTTATCTTGAAATAAAATTACAGTTTTTTCTTAGCATAGTTATATATGAAATAAAGTGGGTCATTATGTGTACACAATATGAATATTCTCACGAAAATGTAAAGAAAATTTTAGCTCACAAATTTTAACTAATGAAGTTTTATTAACTTGAGGAAATAGTAGCATAAACGAGAATAGAGATGATAATTACAATTTATGACAAGAAATATAATTGTGTTCGAGGAATATTCTAGAATAATTTTCGTGTAACCCAACAGAAAGTCCCAAAAGTTTCTGGAACATGAATTGACAATAAGTTACAATTAAAGAAACTTTTAGCTTCTAATATCTGTACTAATTTGTGTGGACAAAATACGGTTACTAGTATCTGAAATCAAGTTCTGTATTTCAGAGATACAGTAACTGAAAACAAAATTTCTTAGTGCCTAAGTATGGTAATGTATAAATAAATAACATAGCATAAATTAAAACAGGAACTCAAGAAATTTTTAAAGTTCCTCTAAATCTATGCTTCTTTTCTTTTTATTATACAATCGGACATTTATTTAACGAAGTTTCTAAATCCTGAAAAAAATTTCGTTATATGGAAAGTTCGTTATATAGAGGTATATCTTTCAATATACTTTATAAACCCCATAAAACAAATTTTAAGCTCATAAACACACTATATATATTTAAAAAAGTAATTATTAATGCCTGTTGTAAATTAATATTTATTTATTTTATATATGTTCCCCATCAAAAATAAAGAAAGAAAGAAAGAAAAATTGCAAATAAAAGAAGAAAAAATAATGTTGAGAAATGCAATGAATTTTCAACATTAAGAGAGAAAATAATTTTATATTCAATTTAATGGATTTTAAGAACATTTTCTTATTTAAATCGTACTACAAATAGTTTTAAAATAACATTAATTTACAACCAGAAATTCTAAATCCCCATCTATATCCCCATCAGACTCCTTAAATTTAAATATACATAAAATCTGTTAATTTTGTAGGAGTTTTTGTTTGAAAAAATGCTTTGTGCTTCATAATACACTTTGCAATGCACAAAAAATTCCTTAACAAATTTGTTATATAGAAGATGCACTTCACTGTTGTGAGGTTGTTTTGCGAAGAAAATTGCGAAATGTTCTTGGTTCCATGTAAAAAAAAGTTTTGCTACATAGAAAAATTCGTAATATAGAGGTTCGTAATATGGATGTTCGACTGCATTTTGAAGTAAAAAGAATTCTTAATTTAGACACAGGATTGTATTGTATTTGTGATTGTTTTTCTTTCAAAAAAGAGATTAAACTTAAGTTTAAATTACAATTTATTATTATTTTTGGTGATTATTTTATTTATGAATTGAAGTGAAAGTTGAATTTTCAGAAATTAAATGTATATGCATGTATTTCTTTTCAAAAGTTCCCAAATATATTTTTTTTAAATCAACTGTAAAACTGAAAAATATTTATAATAATATCAAAAATTTAATTTCTTTCACTAAACTCAGTTTGCTATGATCTATAATTCATCCTTTTATCTAATGATTCTGAAGAAAAATCATTTATGAACAAAACACCTTCAAATACAAAATAATTCATTAGATACTTTTTTTTGAAAAGTTCCATACATAAAACATTTTAAGTAAAAGAAATATAAATAAAACTCATATTTTAAATAACCTGTTGTTCTTTATTTTTTTTTTATATTGATCACAAAAATAACCACATAGAAAACACACATTAACAAAAAATACGAAATTCGTAAAAATTAATATTCTGTGAGATATTTCTACATAAGCAGTTCCTACAACGTAACATAAATCTATGGCTTCGTCATGTTGGCATTGCATTATGTTCACAAATTTGATATGCATCCCATTGAGTTCAATAAAAAAACATTTTCCTCTGTATTGACTAGTAAGTAAACTGCCAATTTTGACAATGACATATATTACTTTTTTATGTTAATTTAAACTTTGTAACTATTGATAAAACAAAATTAGGTTATTTCTCTTTAAAAAAACTTATATCGAACTTTTTTTTTATTCATTTTGTAATTTCAATGGCAAATTATTCTCTTACGTTAAATTAGCAAATTATATAATATGCCCAAAAATCATACTTTTCTTTACCGCAACATTAATTTCTAGTACATTTTTGTGATTGAAATAGTGTAAATATTTTTTTTTCTTTTTGAAGTTTATCTGAATATCTTTTAATTTCAAATGTAAAAAAAATAAATACTATATTGAACTTAAAATTTTATAAAAATATATATAGCTTTATCTTATAATTGCTTTAATATAATGGAAAAATTATGTGATGATAGGCTTTTCAATATGATTTTCCCATTTCTTAAGTACTCATTAATCTAAAATAACAAA
>BMAV01027336.1:61931-82250 GCA_019973955.1 Trichonephila inaurata madagascariensis
AGCAATTCAGAGAAAAGAGAGTTCTTGGCCTATAATTAGTTTGAGAAAATTTTCATTGTTTAATGTCGGGGCCATTCTGTTGGCTGACATGAAGCTTTGATTACTTCAGTGGGTGGATTAATGATGAGAGGATAAACGAAAGAGTTATTCATGCTCCTTTGATTTATTTAAAAGTTCATTAATAAACTATAAATATTTCCTTTTCAACATTAGAGCATTTTATATTATTTATACATTGATAAGAGGTGTGATAAAAAAAAGATTACAAGTCGAATAAAGAAATATTAATTAACAATAGACAGAAAGTATAAAGGTAATTAAGGTATCCAACTGCATTCGGAACCGTGATTTTGCAAAAGCGTGTAAATGGATAATATTTATGATATTTAGTGTTACTTAGATTAGAATTCATGTATAAAATTGTTTTAAGGACATTACGTCAAAAAAAATTTATTTAAATACAATATTTTGGTAAAAAATTAACTTAATAACCTTTTTCCAAATGTTCTCCTTTTGTAAAAAATGCTTCTATTGCATTAATATTTTGCCTGTATTCAGCTCGGACCTCTGTTCAGAGGCTCAACTAGAATTTTTGAAGTGCATAACTTGGAAGTCGGTTTATCCATGTTTTTTGAAAACAGAAGGGAGAAAACTTACGAAAATACGCCGATAATTATTTCAAATGGTTGTAACTCTGAAAACAATGTGCATTTTTCAAAATTCATAGTTGCGCCTCTGTACAGAGGTCTGAGCTATATACAGGCAAAATGTTAATACAATAGAAGCAATTTTTACAAAAGGAGAACATTTGGAAAAAAGGTTATTTTAAGTTAATTTTTTTGCCAAAATATTGTATTTAAATATTTTTTTTTTGTCATAATGTCCTTAAAACCATTTCATACATGGATTTTTATCTAAGCGAAACTAAATATCATAAATATTATCCATTTGTGCGCTTTTTTAAAATCATGCTTCCGAACGTAGTCGGGTACCTTAAGAGGCATATGATAAGAGGCATTACATTTCAACATAATGACCGTTTATATAAATATTTATCAGAATGCAGAACCAACTTGTTTAACCTGTCTTGGTAGAGATCGGGTCCCTGTTCATTGATCCAGGTCTCGGCGGAAGTTTCTGTAGCACTGTCTTGGAATATCTCAGCACATCAGAAACGATATGCTGCACGTTACCGTAGCTCAGTCCAAACTCTGATGAGATTTCACTCATAGTTACTCGCCGTTTATTTTGAATCATTTCTTCAATTCGTGCCGTTAAGAAATCGACCAACCACTTCCTGCCATATTGCGGTTTTCGACATCTTGTATGCGTGATTGAAAAGAGTGACACCATTTCGCTACATGTTGCCTGTTCATTGCTTCTTCACCCTAAACTTCAACGACTTGACTGTGAATGACAGATGCGGACAGATTCTTTGCCCATAAAAAACCGAATTGTGGCTCGTGCTTCCAAACGAGACCTATTTCCTAAGCGTCTTGTCATTTCAGTTGTCTGGACCGTCTGGTAACTTTCACTACCTACCCGCAACTATGACAAGTTGCGCCATTTGTCTCTACTCTGGACAAACAAAAATTTCTCCACAATATGTAGTTTTCAAATGCTGAGGCTTGTAACCTTTTTTTTTCTCATCATCCCTCGTATAGTAATAATAATAATATTCTGAGTCATGTGTTTGGTTCCTATCGTCTTTTTCAACATTATTTAACATTTAATATTAAGTGAAACGTTTATTCTATTCAAAGTTGTATGAAGTAGATAACCTGTACAATAAAAAGTTAAGAAATACTTGAACATTTTTGCTTATAAACACAATTTTTGTACAAAAAAAATCATTAAAATATGGATATTTTTGATGTTATTAGAATGTTTTGAATATTTCAAAATTTATTTTAATCCAATCCCTGCATAAGCGATCATAAAATGCGATGCGTAGTACCCTTTAGATTTTTTTAAGGTATGACTTTACTTTAATCTTGATAAGGACTGAATACAAATAAGTACATAAAGTATTCAAGTGAGTCTATTAATTAAATTCTCTTTATATATGACATAAATTAACACTAACTTTTGTAAAAAGTATAAATATTACATTCCATTATAGTTTTTTTTTTTTAAATTTGTTGTAAAGCATTTAAATATATATAAGATCTGGAATGGACGGAAATTTGATACACAGAGAAAAATATGTATTACATCCATTAATGTTAAGCACTTTTACTTCATGAGTATTTAACCCTTTGATCGGAACATCAATTTTTTTTTTTTGCCGTTCTGAGGGACATCCATCTAAAAGACGGAGATACACAAATTTTCTTAAAAAATTTATTACCTTAGGGATTGTTTTAAATGTCCTTATTGGTCATGAAATTGAGCATGGTTTAAATAAGAAGACGTGTGAGGTTAAATCACAAGCACAACTTTCTTTTCAAGGTATATACATTAGACAATTTAATTAAAAACATGAAACATGTAAACGAAAATAAAAATTTTAATATTTAAGTCTTTATGCGGCACACTATATTAATATATTTTTATCACTGGAATTGTGACTAGCATTTTTATAAAAACTGATTATAAATTATTTATATTCATGTAAAAATAATTAAAAATAATAATACCCATAACGAAAAACACTAGGAATATCCGTCTGATAGCCGGCGATAGATCGCACATACCGTGAATTGAAAAAAATCGCCAAGTACCACAACATGATCCTCTCACTGGGTAGAGTCCAACTGAAGATGTCAAGGCAGCTCACCCCCAAATACACCACAGCGTTATCTACAGGCATCAAAGTAAATCCTCCCCGTCTGAGAGACGGATATTCCGGTCAAAAGGTTAAGCTTCAAAATGAGCCTATGAGAGCCAACAAATATAACGTTCTGCATTTAAATTTTATGAAAATATTTTTTTACTTTAATACACTAATTATTTTGCAAAGGAGATATTAAATGTGTTATGGACTTTTAAATTTTACACTGCTGTCCACCGTAAATGCAACACCAAGAAAGACAAGAGGTAGCACAACAAAACTTATTTTGTAGATAACATGTTTTTTGACCAAGTATCAAATGATTAAATTTATAGACTTCTGTGAAGTGTGGTTCCTGCCAGAATCAGTAGCCAGAGTAGCCGTCATTATTGGAGGTCACCGCTGCCACACGCCTCGACATTGATTCAAAGAAACTTTGGATGTGTTCTTGGGGTACAGCAGACCAAGCAGCTTCCACACGTTTCCAAAGTTGATCTGGTGTGGCAGCTGGGGGTGTAATCTGGGTCAATCGTTGAGCAACCATGGAGCACATGATTTCTATCGGCAAAAGATCCGTAGAGCGAGCCGGTAAGGGAAGCAATTCTATCTGGTGATTGACGAAGAACATTTGGACAATTCGTGCCACGCATTATCCTGTTGAAATATGGCTGTAGTCAAGCCCTGAAGGTAATCAAGGACAACTGGCTCCAACACCTCGGAGATGTAGCGCTGGCTGTTTAAAGTACCGGCAATGCGTACTAGAGGAGTGCGAGAGTGATATCCAATACCANCCAATACCACCCCATACCATAATACCAGGTGCAGGACCAGTGTGGTGGTGCATAAAGCAGCTGTTCAGTATCCTCTCTCCACGGTGTCTTCAGACTCAAATCCGGCCATCGTGGTGTTGCAGACAGATGCGTGTCTCTTCAGTAAAGACAACTTCATTCTATTCTTCCACCCACATCCATCTTTCATCGCACCATTGGCGGCGGAAACGTCTTTGGTTCTGAGTCAAGTGTAGAACAAGCAATGGACGTCTTGCGGACAGACCACTCTGCTGTAAACGGCGTCGAATGGTACGCGTAGACACTGAATGATGCGTTATAGACCCAATGTGCTTTGCTATGGTTCGCGATGTGACTGAGCGATCCGTCACTGCCATGCGCCCAATTTGCCTGTCCTCACATGAAGTGGTGCACTGAGGTGGATGCGATCGACTATGTCAGTTCGTCTTACCCTCCTGAATCCAACAGTCACATATACGCATTTCAGTTGTTTGATTTCGTCCAACACGTCTACCGATTTATCTGAAAGATAATCCACAATCTCGGTAGGCCACTATCCTTCCTCTGTCGAACTCGGATACTTGATCAAAAGCTGATAGCTGTATTCTACGAGACATAACTGATCGTTTTTTTTTTTGAAAAAAACACAAGAAAAACACGCTGAACTTGAAATCGTCGACATATCCAAGCCGTAATTAGTTCTTTGAGGTGGCGTCACAGGCGCGCGTGATGTGTATCTGCGCTGAAATTCTAATCATTTACATATCTCATCTCCGCTAATGCATGTTGTAAATTTCATGTTATTTGCATTCTTCCTTTAGGGTGTTGCATTCACGGTGGCCAGCAGTTTACTATAAATTTCTTTAAAAAATTGCAGTCCAATGACTGATTTGAAAATCTCTATCTTTTGCCTTTCCAAAAATGTCAAATACTTTATAATAAATAAATGTACTGAATGTTTTGTAATTATTTACTTTTTGGAACATTTATTTTGAGAAATGTTTATTTAGAGCAAAGTGCTTAAGCGTTTTGGGCTCTTTTAAACAAGGTTAATTGGTGGATTATACATAGGAAATAATTTTTTTACAATGAAATCCGATTAGAGATGAAAACATTTTTTTTATCAACTTTTATCAAATTTCCAAAACATAATGTTTATAAATTGCTTGAATACGGAGCAAAATGTTCTAAAATTAGACAAGAATTTCAAAAAAGGTGAGAAAGACTTTTAAAAAAATTAATCTTAATTATTTATTAATATTCCATTAAAATATAAAGTGTTTGATTTAGAATCTTAAGAATATTTCATATTGAAATCAAGTGTGTTCCTGTTGCTTTTAATCAAATTTCCTTTTACTTTGAAAAATAATGTTAAAACATTTCGAATTATTACTTAAATACTGGGAAAAGAAAAAGACAGCGTAATGCATTCGCACGTTTCTAAATGTACTGAAACACACATTGTTAATGAATCTCCCTTTATTTCGTAACAGGGGCATCTCTAGGGCCGGACAAACCGGACCCCTCCCCGGGGCGGCAAATTTTAAGGGCGGCATTTGGATCGAATTTGGAAAAAATACATATATTTTTGTTACACAATTTTTTATATATTTTCTGAATATTATTGTGTGTGAATTTTTTGGTATACTTCATTAAACGTATCTTAATTCCTTATTTTGTACTCTTTATGTTTAGTATAAGTTTTCTTTTATGTTGAAGTTTTCGAGGCGGGAGTACATGTTAAATGAAGAAATTGATATGTTTACATATCTTTCACAAGTAACTTTCTCCCCATCCAGGTGTAAGATCATAATGGACATTCTTTGCACCCAAGCAATGTCCGGTGTCAGCTATCCATAAGAGAACATGTGTAATAAAGTGATTTGGTAGATTGGAAGCCACATGAGATATTTTATTTAGTTTTGTGTGTAGTTACTATAAGTTAAAATAAGCGTTTATGATCCTCACCATGAGTAGACTCTATTTAGAAAAAATTGGCTTGCTGAAAAGGGCGATTCCTTCTCTTACATTTTACTCGATTTAAATACTAACAAGTAATTATTAAGTCCTTAATTTTACATTGTTTTGTATTTTCTAAGACTCAAAACTATATATGTATATATAATCCATAAATATATATACAGGTAGTTATAGAACCTAAGTATAACTATTCAAGATAAAAAATATTAGACACAGTAGTACAATAACAAACTCCTGGCCTTAGGAACCAAGATTCTGTTTGTTCGAAAGAATTATTCAAGTTTTATAGGTGTTAATATATGTGAACAATTTATCTTTTTTAATTCTAATTTTTTGCTTTGGAGAGAGGGGTGGCATTTTTCACTTTTGTCCGGGGCGGCAAATCTGCTAGAGCTAGCTTTGGTACCCAATATTCTTTGTGGGGAAAAATACTAAGATAATGGATCTTTATTTGAATAGGACTTATTTAGTAAGACCTTTAGAATAAATAACTCTTAAAAAAATAAGAAAATATAATAATTTTCGTCTCTATTTGTACTCCAAAGATGTCACAAACAATCTTCAGTATAAAAAAGAACTTGTATTAATTCGACTATATTAACAATAAATTGATTATGTAAGACTAAAATTTATAATTATTTCCTTCTGTTTTGGATAAAGTAACTGAAGAATATTTTAAAAGATTCTATTTTGTTTGTGTGTTGTTATTACCTTCTCACATAATTCTTTACCTATTTTTTTCTGGAACATATTGTGCATGCATCAAATATGTCCAAATCTAAGATACAAAGTTCTTGGGCATCGGCTTATATCTGCTACCAAATGCTGCTTTCCCACCAAAGCAACTCCTAATGGCTTTCAGAACTCATCTTTCATTCCTGGAAGCCAACTAGTTGACCGCTATGCGCCACAATCTGATAATAACATATATCTCAGAGGTTGTAAATTTGAAAATAATACTTGGAGTGGAGTTTTCTCAAATCGGCCAGGTACTATCACGAAGGGAAACAAGAAATATTTTAAGCATTTAAAAAATGCGGAGAGACACAAGAAATAATTTATTTTTGGTACTTAAAATATTGACTATCGCGGACTCAATTCACAATATACCATTAGACTTAACGCTTTATATATGTGGAAAAATAACTGAAAGTTGTGTTTGTATACAAAAGTGATTATTTGAAATTTCATTCAATTAAAAGAATCAATAAAATTGCAAAATAAAACGCTTAAGTTATCTCTGAAAATAAAATTGTCTTTTAATCCAAAATACATAAATAAAATGGCTGTAAAAATATTATAAACAGTATTTTCAAAGGTTTTTTTTATTGCATATACTGCAAGTGAAGTTAATTATATTAAGGTTTTAACAAAAACACTATATAATAAAATTTTAATACAATTTAATACAATATTTTATTATTGTAATAAAAATATAAGTGACAGTTCATGCTAATATACTTGTATAAAATATGCACATATTAAAAAATAATAATAATAATCTATTTTATCCAAAATTATTTGTATGAGTCTCAGTACAACACTTTATCATTTCCGATACTGACAAGCACATATAACAGCAAATTGTAACGCAGACACAAAATTAAAATGAACAAACACTTATGAATCACTTATTAGTAGCTACATTTCATTCATATGTGACTCGCTCTGTCCAATTGAAATTTTGTTCTTTTTTAAAGAATTTGAATTCAGGACTTCTCCTCTCAGACCCAGTGCTCTTTTGTACGGGCTCTTTTGATAAGCTTCGGGATAATATATTTTATGAAAATTTACAAATCAAAATATTTCATTGGCCATCAACACATTTTCACTAACGTAGTGGGGAACAGAAAATAAATTTTAATAATTTTTGAAATCCAAACGAAACACTCGAATGCATACTATTTATGCATATGATTCCCTAAAACAGAAAATTAGTCATGTTATGAAATAATTTATCTCGCACTATACATATATAAAATAATTATTGGGAAACAGCCAGAAAAAAATTTGCTTTATATCATTTTATTTAAAAACTATAATTTTAAAGGGAAAGGGACACAGAATATCTAAAGTACATGGATATCGCAAGGCATTATTTTGATACTTTCAACACATTTTAAATCAAATAGTGTCGTTTAAAATAATCTTGAGGAAAAGAGAAGGGATATTTCAATAAAAAGTAAATAAATTTTGGAAAAAATACTAAATTTTTCTATAATGCAAAACTTAGCACTTGTAATGCCTCTTTATAACATCGGTATCCATGTATCGCCTGACACGTTCTTGTAATGAAATCACATAATTATCATATTTATTTGATTAATTACGAATTTAAATTTCCATAAATTTTTAAAAGAAAACAGTAACAAATATCAAATTGATAAATAGATCAATTTAACTTTATGAATGATAATAAGCTTTTATTAAAGTCACACTTGAACACAACATGAGAGCTATTGGCGTTGAATCTCTTAGTTTTGAACCATCGTCAAGAATACCTGAAATGGCAACCCCATCTCCAAATGACCACACCATATCAAAAGAAACACGTTGAGCCTCGACATATTTAACGTGCATCAGCTCATCCGCACGGTGGATTTTGAGAGGTACTAAAGCATGAACCCTTGTCATGCCATCCACGAGTTCGTGAACATAACCTTCAGGCTACCACTTTCACCAATGTAACTGTAGAACAGAATGGATTAGAAATATATCAGGTTACATTATTTCTAAAAAGAAGAGAAAGAAATACAGTACTAAATTTGCAACATTACTTATATATGGTAGAATAACATTTCAGTGGTTATAAAAAGAATGGCTTATGGTAAAACGTTATATATATTAAATAATTTAATATTCAACTTTATAAATACTACATTCAGAAGTTCCAGGGATCTTCAGACGGCTTGCCGCGCTTTGGAAGCGGTCACCTTCATGGTATGACCTTTGTGTAGGGGGTAAAGTCTTTGTTTACTTGTCCCTGCTTCCCCTGCTCTTCTTCTGGACTACTGGAGAATTTCCCTGGGACAGTTGTTTGAAGATCAAGACCTGGTGTGTCACATTCTTATGCGGAAAGAATAGACTTGGTGTAGGCTTTACAGTTCCAAAGGGATTTGAAACAACAACAACAATATAAGTACTACATATTAAAGTATATTTGAGAACTATAATATATTCTATTCAAAAAATATTTTCAGGGAATAGTAAAACTACAATGAGTTATTTTTATGTCCGAAAAATATAGCCAGTTGTATATACAAAACGCTAGATATCTGTGTGTGTTTCTTGTAGTGTATATTGGTTTTGTTCTCAATAGATCAGTATTTTTTTTACAAAATATTTTATGTGTAGAAAGTTACTGTCAAATCCAATTTTTTCCAAACAAAACACCAATGTATAAGCATAGATTTTGCATGTGATATTTTCAGTCAACGTATTACATTTACGTATAATAAATATTTATTAAGTCGAGAGAAATAACATTATTTAATCACAAAGAGTTCCTCGATTAAAAAAAATGTGTAGAATAATGTTATAATTCGTAACCTTCTGAAGATCAATTAGTGCTTAAGTAGTTTGACTAACGACTGAAATTACATTATTAAGAGTAGTGTCAGTTGAAATATTATTCTCTACTCGTTTTTCATGAGATGTCTTACGCAAGCGTAATTAATTTAAGTCTAGATCGTTATTCACTGTCGCTCTTTTTTTTTTCTTCCCTTCGTTATTTTTTCTCTTCTGATAGCTTAGCTTTTTTCCCTCCATTTCTGTTCTAATTGCGATTAAATCTGTGACACATTAATTAATTCTTAGGAAGTGTTATTTTTGTTATAACGTGTTTCACTCTAATGGATATCATTAGTTTTATGACTCATATTTACTGGTGTTCTGATTATACCGTAGTTTCAACGTGTTTCCTTGCATTAGAACAATATAAAACATAATTATTAAATAATATATTTAATAATAATATTTAATGCATTCGTATAAATTTATTAAAATGATTATTTACAATACTTCTGCAGAATAGTGACAGCAATAAAATTTTAATTATATTGTCTCCATACTTTCTTTAATTCTGTTTTTATATGCGAATACAGTATAAAAAATTGTAGACAAAATTTTAATAAAACTTATATTTTTATTTTCTGCCTGAACTGAGAATGTGTTTTTCATATTCTCTTTCCATATTATCTACGCAAATATATAATACCAATATTTCTCGCTGCTTGCCGAAAGACATTTTCTCAAGAACTATAGAAAGCAACCTCTTCTATAATAGTTAATTAATTCCTTCTGTAACGGATCCAGAAATGCCGTTCCACCGGTGTTGTGGTTTGTGAGGCTGGCAGCTGTGCCGTTTGACCTGGATTCGAATCCCGAAGAAGGCATAGATTTTTTTAAATGTTTAGTGCCTTTGCGGTAAGAGAGGTACTCTGAATATCCTTCAAACTGCAAGTCCGTCCGTGAGGTTGGTGGAAGGAAAAGGAGATTGGATCCTCACAGAGTCCTCTCAAAATAGGGGTAAAACCGAGCCAAACCGACTGCCACTTGTATAGTGCTTATAGCTAAGATGAACTTCTAGCCCTTTGCCGCAATGAATCTCATGGGCCTCGATATTACGCCGTCAGACAGGTGGCATAAGTAACAACAGCATGACTTCTATAGCAGGGGCAGTGAACCTTTATGAGTCAACGTGCCTTTTTTTCTAAAATAATGTTTGATGAAGTATAGACGTACCGTCAAATAATTTTGACTTGGGATTATTGGGAAAGTAATAAAACTAAGTACTAACAACACAAAACTCTTTATTTAATACAGAAAAATACATTATTTTTTTTATAGTAGTAAATGTGTTTTTTAGTTAAACGTGTGATTCAAATTATATAAAGTAACATTAGTGTGATTTCTGATGTTGCAAATTTAGATGAAAAATAAATTATATTAGGATTGGGTAAGATGTTACTTTTAGCAGAATGCATGCTGAGTTGGAGTCATTTGCCAAAAGGTTTCTGAAAATGTCTTTAATGTTATTCATCTATGAAAATTATGACTCCTAGGCACAGGTCGATAAAAATATGGTTAAAATAGCATGAGCCTACTTCTTCAAACTGTTAAACGTTTCTGGAATCTAATTTCATGTTTCCAAAATTTCGCTACTGACGTTTTTACTTATATTGCTTGCTTATCTTTCTGTTTCAAGCAATTCTAACTTGTTCCTTGTTTAAATAAATTTTCAAATCCTTATTGAATTAGACTAGAAATTAATAAGTTGCATTTCAAATTTTTCAATTTCCCTCCAATCGAATTGGGGTAAGTTCAGTTTATCAAATGATGTCACATCAGGGTACATAATAAATTTGAGCGTTTTTGAAAATTCTTTCAACTACGAAAGTCTCACTGAAAACTCCTTGATTGAAGAATTAATCGCGGTTGGTAGTTTTGATCGGTGGTGTGGCCAAAATATTGTGCCATGTGGCAATGGTTCGCCATCCCTGTTCTAGAGGATTCAGAGAGAAAATGTCAGTCTAATCATAATCCTAGGGCTTGAAGCAGCTGGGCTGTTGGATGTAGTCATATAACGCAATATCTATTATAGTAAGTGTTTTGTGCTGTGATGTCTAAAATGTCTTTAATGGATAGTTTTTTCTATGCTATAATGTCTGAAGTGTCTAAAATATTGTGACGTTTAATGTAGTTGCAGTTGTAGTTTGGCGGGGTGGGAGCACTTAGTTCTTCCGAACTTTCACCTCCATTCATGATATTTTGGATGGCATTAAAACTCTTTCAAATTGCCCATTTTTAATAAATAATATTTAAAATTTTAAAATATAAGCAAAGAAAAATAGTAAAAAGAGAAATTACTTTGATATGAATAAATTTACAAATATAAATAAAGATAAAAATTGATGAAAAAAATCTTGACTTATAGAAAATACTTTTTATTTCTCTTATTTTTCCCCGTGATGGGTGAGGGAGGAACGACGTTTAGCCAATCCGGTTGCAGCAAAGGAGTTCCAGTTAAAAAAAGAAAATATTTATATTTAAAAATTAAAGTGAGTGGGTATATTGGTGGAGCATTTGTAGATGGCTGATCAGAGACTTTCATCAGATCAGATCAGGCTTTGATCAGAGATCAGGCTGGCAACTTTTTCATTTAAGTTTATGTGAAGAGCTCGACCAATCATTGAGTAGTAAATAGAGTTAATTTAAGAATAAAATTAAAAGAAAAATAATACAAGGAAAATAGAGCATATTTAGGAATTAAAGAGAAGCAGAGTCAATTAGGATTCATCTGGGTCTGTGGAAATTAAGATCATAATAGCATATTTTTCAATGCAAGTGCTCGATTTATTGTCAGAGTTGTAAAATTTATTAAATGTTGTTAGCATTTCTCCTCATCGTTTGTTTAATAGTAAGTATTTTACTCGCAGCTCTGAGATCTGCATTCCTCATAAACCAGCGAGCCTAAAGAATTTCCCCCCGACAGTTAAATTTTGAGCATTTTCTAAATGATTAATATCAGTCTCTGCTGCATGTCTCCAAACAGGGGAAGCGTAGGTCAGGATTAATTTTAGGATTAGTGAGTAAATAAGCATTTTGTTTCTATTACTTAATTTTGATTTTTTTTTGAAAAATAAGGGGTACTCTTTATACGCGACTTTTTAAAATTTGTCTGTTATAAAAGTTACAGGTTGTTTGAAAGTGAGAATTTTTTAAGGGTAATTTCTAGGTATTTAGCTTGATTAGACCAGGAGACTCTATTCTCTCTCACGCAGATGTCTGGTGCTTTTTTGTATCTAGCGAAAAATATAGCTTTTGTTTTTGAAGTGTTGATGGCTATTTTTTCCACTTGCTAAACCAGTGGTCAAGCTGTAATAGATATCTTCTGATCATATATGAGATAAAATCTGGTTCTTTGTGTTGACAGAGTATCGCCATGTCGTCAGCATATATGCAAATTTCAGTGTTGTTAGTGCTGGGAATGTCATAAACATAGATGTTGAAGAGCGTAGGAAAAAGAAGAGACCATTGTGGTACCCCAGCAGAAATGTTTTTGGTATTTGAGAGGGTATTATTACTTTTAACAGAAAAATATATATTGGAAAGGTAGGAATTAATTAGGATAATTAATGGAGTTGGACTGTTTGTATTGAATTAGTTTATAGATAAGACTTGTGTGCCAGGAACGGTCGAATGCTTTTTGTATGTCTAGAAATACTGCACTGGTGTGCATTTTATTTTTGTGGCTAGATTTCATTTACTCTATTGTTCTGAGTAACTGGTGGGTGGTGAAGCGTTATGGCCGAAAACCGTGTAGCTCCGGAATTAAAATTTTATTTTGATTAAGATGGTTATTTAATCTATCAAGAATAATGTTTTCCATCAGTTTACTGAGAATTGGTAGTATAGAGATAAGTCTGTAATTTTCGACAAGGTTAGGGTCCTTACCAGGTTATAAAATAGGAAAACCAATACAGTGTGTTTCATGCACTCGGAAAGTATTTAATATTTAGAGTATCATTAATAATGTTTGTAATTTTAATAATTGAAAAAGAAGGTAGAATTTATTGGGAAACCATATCTTCTATGCAGATTTTTAATTTTAATATTATTGATCTGAAAAAAAATTTCCATGGAAGAGCCGGTAAAATCGAAACAGGGGAGAATAAAACCTTGTCGTCTGGTTGAATGGCTGGGGCATAACCGCTGCACTAACCACTTCATCTACAAACCAGTTGTTAGTAGCGTTATGAAAGAAATCGTCAACGACTTCTGTAATTGTGCTATCAGAGTAAGTGTTATATATATCATTTAATTGAAATTGATTCTCAAGCGAATCAGCAATGTTTTCAGATTTATCTTGGTCACTCAGTACGATGCCTTGAGGGCCAATGAGTGCTGAAACTTTGGAGGTATTTGTTCAGAAGATTTTAGCTATATCCCATAAGGAATTGTCTTCTGCATTCAGGGTCAAAAGTGTCGTTAGTTCGTTAATTTTGATGTGTAGTCTGTTTAGAGTATTTTTATCATTTGAGTGTCTGATGAATTGCCAGGGTTTTCTGGCTCTGTTTCGTTGTTTGAACAGCTATCTAAGTTCTCCTGTTACAAGCAGTTTACCCGATTAATTTACAGGCTTAGGAGCTTATTTATGAGAGAGTAGAAATTGTTGTGTGATATCACGTATTTCAACATTTATATCATCCGTGCTTTTGGCAGTTGTGGCAGCGTAATTTTCACTGTTTATAACTTCGTTTTTAAAAATGTTCAAAATTGTGTATGCTTGGGGAGGTGGTAGTGGAAATTTTTTAGAAGCTGGGAAAACTATTTTAACAGGGTTATTATTGGAGCTATGCTCCGGAATAGAAAGGATTTTGCATGTATAGAAGATGTTTTTCATGAGAGCAATATCGAAAATTGAGGATGTCACATACCCGAAGCGGGTAGGGGTGGGCCAAACTTTTATTTTGAACGTATGTCAGAAGATTGTTTCCTTTATTCGAGTTTTTCGTGCATCTCCAGAGTGTATGCTTTGCGTTGAAATCCCAAAACATCTAAATCAAGGTAGGAGAAAAATTTAGAAGTGCGTCAAGGTCGTTGCTCAATGCGTGATGTACAATGAACATCTAGATCAGGGTTGGCGAACCAGTGGCACGCATGCAATTGATGGCACAGGACACAATATTTTTGGCATGCCAGGGCATATTTTGGGATATTTTGGCATGCCAATCCAATTCGAAATGGTTTGCATTTTATTCCAAAATTTCAAAATTGACTATAAAGTATTACGAGCAAACGCAAGGGATCGGTCACGGGCGGCGAGGAGCACACTCCTTTGTTATTGTGTTGCCTTATTTACGTTATAGATTACAATTGCTTACGATGTAAAGTCTGTCTACGTGTCGCATAGTCAATTTCATTAATACAACTGTATATTTTAAAGTTTATCTGTGTTACATTTACGATTTTAAACTGTTATTTAACATGGTTAATTCAGCAAAAGAAGTGCAAGATAGTAAGTGTAACAGAGAATTTCAAATTTGGTGGACCGAGAAACAAGACATTATTAGTAAAAACGACAAAGCAGTATGTGTTTTATGTTCTGGAATAGAGGTACGCAGAACGTCGTCTGTAAAACCACAAACCCTCTTATAAAAAAAAGTGAACCACAGCCAAAATAAGTAATTGCTTGGGAACCGTTTGGCAGATGACTCCAATTTAGCATGTATTCTTCAAAAAGTAACATCTTACAATCCTAATATAAGTTATTTGTCATCCCATCTGCAACAACAGAAGTCACACTAGTTTTAAAACATTTATAACTATACAGTGCAAAAGGTATTTTTTAGTAGTAAATAGACTTTTGTGTTGTTAGTACTTAATTTTATTATTTTCCAATAATTGCAAGTCTAAATTATTGGATGGCACGTCTATACCTCATCAAACACTTTTTTAAGAAAAAATTGCATGTTGATCCGTAAAGGTTCGCCAACCCTGATCTAGATAGTTTCATCATTGCTGCACTTTTTCTTTGAATTAGAGGTATTATTTTATACGGGGTTTGATAGTCTGATTAGAGTTGAGTTATTTCTTTCGCTAATTTCTTTATGTTAATTAAAAGGGGCTTCCGCTCTGAAGTCAATTAAGCATCACATATACCGTTTTTGGTGGAAAGTTTCTATAACAAAGTATGCGCTCAAAAGTGTTTCCGCCGTCAGTTAATGAACATCTAAGAGGAACTTTGAGTTCACAAATTCATCTAAAGTGAATCAACTTATTTAATGCCTTTAACGCCACTTAATTGTTTCTTTTTTCTATCATAATATGCAAAAAGAGAAGCACATTTTTAAGATAAAATCAATTATATAAACTCAAATCAGCAGCAAGAAATGTTATAAATATTGAATTTAAAGAATTATGTTAATTTTTATTTTCATTAAAAAACATTTTTTCCCTTAAAGTTAGCTTTTTTCTGAAGAAATAAGAGAACTCAAAAGAAAGAATACTTTACAAAAATGTACATTAGATTTAAAAAGACAGAATTGTACTTACAGTTAATTATTCTTTTAAAACTTTGTTTTTGTATGTTTAATTTTAAAACATAGTCCAACATCGCAATCGGAACAAAAATTTCGTGTTTCTTTTTTAACCCGTTTTCCAAAAATGTTTTTTTTCGACCAACACATAAAACATTGCCTTGTTGGTTACAATTTTTTGTCGGCGGGAGGAATCACTTCTAAAAATTTTTTCTGTCAATCGTAAGAAACTGGACAAAATTCATGGTCGTCCTTTTTTTCTCATTTACCATCCTTTGTGTTTCAATAAGGTGATCTATAATATCAAGCTTGAAATTCAAATGAGATAATTTTCCTCTCAGTTTTTGATGTAAAAAGAAAGCGTTCCACAATGATCCATCTAAGAGATAAAGAATATTTTTTGCATTATTTCTTGTCCCTTTTTTTATTATTGGATAATTTGTGAGATGCTGATTTATGCTATCTATATCGCAAGAGAACTTTCATTACTTCCAGAATCATTTACAAAAATTTCAGACTCACTATCTGAGTAAATATCAGAATTATTTTCTGTTTTGAGTATCTCCTAATCACTCATTTGTCTTCTCATTTAAGCTTCAAATTTAAAAGAAATAATGTTTGTAGCTTACAGTGCACAAATCTAATAAAAAGAAAATTCTCGCGTTATCTAGTCTAAAAAAATGCAGTAAAACCTCACCTTGAAACCGGTTCAGACTTTGTTTTGTAATCCTATTAGAGACATCTTTTAAAAACATTGCACACTAAACGAGCAAAAAATACAGGCAAATCAGAGAAATGGAGCCGAAGAAAAGTGTTATCCGAGAGGTGTTAGGCCAAACCAGGGAAGTGGTGAAATAGGAATGTAAAAACGTATTAAAAACAAAAATATTTTATTAATGAAATTTAAAAAAAAATAAATTATATAGAATTTTCTCTCTTGAAAGATTTTTTCAATTTATAAAAGGTGTTTTTAAAAAATATATTGTTTGGAATGAAAATTACATTAAGAACTTACTATTGAACACTTCAAAAAAATTTTTTTCTCACACATGGTTTCTTACACATCACAAAATTTAGATGCATCTCAAGGCTAACAATTAAAATTTTTTTAATAAATTTAATTAAACAAATTTTTGCTCCTCAAAATTTGTATCTGGTATGTAAATAACAGGTTACAGAACCGTTACCCTCTTGTGATTTGTATAATATGATAATAATTCAGCAAACGAAGTCATTTTAAACCAGATAAAAATTAATGTTTTCTAGCTCAATAAAATTCCTAACACTGGCATATAAAATATGAATCAAATTCGTATACAAATCAGCAGCACAAAATCATTAATTATATTAATAATTTATGTGTTTATTAGTTTTAACAGCAGATACAATTTTAAAAAACATTAATTGCGAATCGTCTCTGCTACAAATGTAGTATTTGTGCCCCAGTACTGTTCTAGAATACGATAAAATATTACATTTAAGGTTTCAAAGATATAAAAGAATAAAGAATAAAGAAATTATTCTTTCAAATACAATAATTTTATTGCTCGTCTTAGAAAAATATTTTTATGTAATATATATATTTTAAATATCTTCGAATACAATATTTTTATAATGTTCTTGGTATTTAGAAAATATTTTAACTGATTTCAATTTCTTAAAAATTCAATTTCCTTGAGACATCAGCATTTAATTTTTTTTTGCTTTTTGTTGTAGTACTTGTGTAATTGATCTCTATTTGTTTTAAAGGGGTTCACCCATGTGAGGACCTCTTTTTTTAAGCATTTTTAGGGAATTTTTTGTTGATCACCTGTAAAAAGATATAGCTTTAAGTTTTTTCTTATGATTTATTTATATGTATTTTAAGAGTATGAATATATATGTTTTGCCAAAAATATCCAATAGAACGTGAGTTATAGTGCTCTGAACACACCTGCCTCGAAAAAATGGACGCTCACTTGCTCCACGATTCCGGCTGATTGGCTTATTTGAAATAAAAAAATAACGGCATTTTAATCTGTAAACTTAAATGCACCGAATGGACTATACTCAATTGAAAATACCCAAAACTGGAAATTTGGTAGACCTCTGAATTAAAAAGTTTCCAATTTCATGGGGCTTTTTTGTTATGCTTTTGTTATAAAAAATAGAACCATTTTGAATTTTGGAATGGTCGTAGTCCATTTGGTGCACATATATGTGCGGCGTCTACCCTATAAATTTAAAGTCATTCATTCAAACCGTTCTTGAGATACGATCGACGAAAGTTTGAAAAACACAGTTTTGAGAAAAACGCGTATTAAGTTTCAAGTCGGATTAAAACAGTGAAAATCTTAACTTCTTCTCGATCGGCGATACCTAAAACAAGTGCGACGAAATATTCAATAACTATAGATATTTCTTTTTAAGCCTTTACAAACTTGTTTATATTTGCATAGAAGGATCAATGATATCAAACCGACTGTACACAATAGGCCCAGAATTCGATTGCCAACTCAGCACTTCGAATACCTGATGATCAGTGTAGGGTCCAGTTTAGATGTTCTAAATATTTGGAATGACTATTTTATTCTTCTTCTTCAGATGTGCAATATTTTCCATTACGTATGAAACACAATGATTAAAACCATCATTATATTTTTTATTGCAGTACTCAAGTAAGAAAACCAAAGACAGCACCACCACCCCCATCAAACCAGCAATACTACAACGGTTACGATTCATATCAACAACAGCAGCAGAATCAGCAAAGCTCTAGCCTCGTGGAATATCAGACCACTCAGGAGGTTGTGAATCAGTATCAGTAACAGCAGGAAAGACTTATTCAGTACATGCTTCTTTATAACCACTTTGAATTTTTTAAAAAAAACCACTTTACCAACGTATTCTAGACATTTTAAGAAAGCAATTTATGTAAATATATATATATATATATATATATATTGATTTTTTGAACGAAACACGTAGGTGAACGTCCTTAAATAACATGAATTTCGTATTGTATATATTAAATTTCTCATGACAGAAATAGCATGGCAAACCTGTAAAATTATAATTCTTGAAAACAAATTTCATTTGTTTTAGTGGTGATTTGAATTTGTTGGTGCTTAACTCTAGAACGTCCGGGATTTCTATTACCCTTAAATCTCCACCGGTGTCATTTTGACACCATGATATAAGTTATATAAAGTAATTGTTTTAACTAAATAATTTCAGGAGTACTGTTCAGTAGGGTTTAATTTCAAGACTTTTTAATATTATTTCATGTTTTTATCATATATTATGATTCTTAATATCATAAAATACTGACCTTAACATTATGTTTCGCGAAGCTTGTTGGATCACTGCTTTGTCGCAAAACATTTGGAGTCGCAAATCTGCCAGGAATATTACTATCATGCGGAATCCATTCTGTGCCATCCTTAGCAACATATATATCAGAATTCACTGGAATACTATCAGTTGCATCTGCCCTTTCTTCAGATTCTTCGCAGTCGCTTTCATTCAATCCTATGTCTTCATCTGAGTCTAAATTAGAGCTCATTCTCAGAAGGGCTCTCGTAACAAATCAGCAATTTCATCAGATGTCAGACCTTTTCTAAGAGCCATTGTTTCAGGGTGCACTAAGTTCAAAAATTGAATGATTTTTTATGAGCAGATAAGTAAATACTATGCAACGAAACACTTAGATACAACAATTTTAGTATAATGGATTCATTTCTACTGTGAATTCATAAATAATGTACTGGAGTTAAAAAAAATAGAAGCTTGGGAAATTTGTTTTACAAATGTAATCTACTTAGTTTACTATATTTTGTTGAACAACAACTTTTTATAAAGATAAATTGTCTTGGTGTCAAATTGACACCACAGTGGATGTTCTAGGTATATTTAGTTGGAAAATCTTTCCTAATTAATTTAGAATCACAAAACTGTTTCTTTGCAATCACGAGGGGAAAAGATTTTTTAAAAGTCACAAAAAATTTTAAAATTCCCTGCAAAAATACGGAGAGGAGAACCAATTAAACAGGCCCTGGTGTCAAATTGACCCGAATGGACACTCTAGTGTTAACTTTTGTGTATAATTTTATAAATGACAAGTCCATGGGGTCACTAATAATTATTAAACTTGTTCTTAGAATTTTTAATATAATTATAAAATACATTGGGTAGTAATGATACATTTTTAAGTGCATTATATCAGTGTAACTATGCATTTTATTTTTTATTAAATCAGAATTTATTTTGTTTGTTTACTTTCAGTAAATTAAAATTTTTTTTTCAAAAATATAATTTTTGTCTATGGTTTTTTAATATACTCGCACCTCCCTTGCAGAGTTTTCCTGACCTGCAAGAGGGGTGCACCCCGCAGTTTGGGAAACGCTGCCATAAAATGTTCATCAGGTAAGTAACACAGGAAATCCGTTACATCGTCCCACCTTAGCCTTTTATTTTCATTTTTTAATCTTATAAATAATTTCATAGAATAATCATAAAAATAGAGAAATGAAAGTAAACTATTAGTAAAATCTTATGAACTATAATTACTTTCTGTGTAGATTTTAAATTTTTAACAGTAAAGAAGAAAATCTATTTCCTAATATCCTGTTTATGTGAAATAATGTCTTATGAAATTTTAGATATTCATTAATTCAAGTAAAAGAAAAAAGTCTTACTATGTGTAAAAAGATTGTCAATTGATTTTTGAAGTTTCTTCGTTTCCCTGAAATATATCATA
>BMAV01027336.1:82650-118580 GCA_019973955.1 Trichonephila inaurata madagascariensis
TTTTTTTATAAAAACTAATTTTTGAAACAAATTGAGTGTTTTTAGGACGAAAAATAAAAAAAAAATATGTAAATACATAAAAAATTTAAATAAATATTGAACTTTTAGAAAAATTGATTGTTTTCAAGAGAATTTTACCAAATTTTTACTAAAACGGTTAACACTATATAAAGAATTCTAATACAATTATTATAATTTTCTTTATACACAACATACATATTATGGTGCTCTTCAAAATGAACCAAAATTTTAGAGAAATAATAAAATACAAAAAAATTACTGACAATTATACATAATAATATGGAAATTTTGATATTTTCTTTTCTTTATGAAAACTACCCTAAATTAAAAAACATTTAGCCTACAACAAAACTTATGGTCCACTTTATGGAAAATAGTATAATAAACATTCCCACAAAATTTCAAAACGTTATCTGGTTTGCTTCTGAAGATATCATGTATCTGGTAAAGCGTTTCTTTCGAAAACATAATTTGGAGAAAAACTCATTTAAAGTTTTTTCTTACTGCCCTATTGCATAGAGTGATGTTTTTTTAAAATCACTATAACTTTATTTCTATTTCGCGTAAACGGAAATGAAAAACTGTTTTGGAAAGAAAAATGTTCAGATTATAAGATTTTGAAATAAAAAAAAAATGTCTTATGTAGACGAAAAATGACATTTTCAAGGTAGGCAGTCACCTTAATTAGATAATCATTCGAGCTTTCATTACTCGACCGATTGTATTTTTTGATAACTATTTAAGTATATAATACGGGTTATATGTTTTGGTAATCCTTTTTACTCAGAATATCTAAAATTGTGTTTATTAGTTTAAAACGAATTCATTTTTTTTTTAATTTTCAAAAACTCACTTCGTTTACTTAGATTTTCATTTATTATAATCCAGAGTTCTTATGAAGAAAAACGATTTTAAAACTGAAAAGTAGAAAATTCAAATATATTGAAAGTCCATTGTTCAGTGAGGTAATGCAATTAAATTCTCTCCCGGATCAAATTCTTTACTTTGGCGTGTTTTGGAAATTTGGAAGATGGATATTAGATCAAATACCATCCTTTTCAAGACGACTGCGGCTCAAAATTAGAAAATATATTATCAAAGTCCTTTTTGAATATTAATGAAAAACAGCATTCTCTCATTCTTAAGGAAGGAACACTACGTTCATAACTCGTTGCTTTTCTTATACGTTTTAACAGCCAAAAATGATACATTTTCAAACACATGATATATTCAAATTCCTTTTCTTTTTATGAAAAATTACACAGACTCTTACTTAGCATTCACGTTGTTGAGATTGAATTATTATTAAGAAATATGTATTTCTCTTTCTATCTTTCTCTTTCTTGGAAAGAGAATTTATTTCAAAATTCTAATTATTTAAATTGCTGGAATCTTAATAATATGTATTGATAGAAACATATAAAATGTAAGGCAATTTAACTTTTAAATTCAAATAGTAGCAATCAGTAAAGGTATACGGAGCTAAATTTCACAGCTGACATATTCCCCGGATTTTACTATGCAAATGTCTTTTTAAGTGAGTACGTAAGTGTTTTTTTTTTATCTCTTTGCATTCTAAACTCTACGGTTAGATAGCAGTAGAAATAAATTAACATATTTTTGTTGCGATGGAATGTTATGAAAGTGAAAATCTTTGAACCTTTGAAATACTGAATATATATCCTGCACTTAACTGATAAGTTAATCATAACTTATATATTGAAATGAAATCTATACATTTACATTTTTGACGAAAATGAAATAAGCATTTATGAAGAGCAAAAACAAAAAAATATGTATATATATCTGCAATTCTTTTTACAAATTTATCTATTTACCGTAAAATTCGGGTATAAAGCGCACCTACAACTTAAAGCTGCATTTTCTTATGTATACTCGCCATATAATGCCCCCTCCCCTATTTTTACGAAGAAACCTGAAATGTACGTGTGTAATGCTGTTATGTTTTAAAGTCATTAGTTTTAAGGATTAATCCCAAGTTTTAGAAAACTGTATACTTCTGGAACTGCAACCCTTTATGTTTATATGAAATGAAATAAAAAAAAAAAAAAAAAAACTGAGAGTTTTTGATTTGTGTAGAAGGTTAAATTTCTTAATGTTTATCTCGTTTCTTTTTAAATTTTTAAAGCTATCATTTTTTGTATCTGGTGTATAAAGCGTACTCTTAAATTTGCTAAGTTGTAGGCCAGATTTTACGATACTTGTAGTTATATTAGTAGCTAATGTTTGTGTTGGATGTATTACCTTTTCATGCATAGCAAGTATTCACCTTCCAAATTATTTTTTTCCTAAGGGAGCTAATCCAGTAACTCTTACAGAACTATACAGTATCTACCAAAAGTGCAGCAATTATCGAATGCATTTCAGATATAAAAATTACTTTTCCATTATAGAAACTAAAAGTTTAACGTGTTGTTTATGATCACAACTAATGAATATAAGTTAATTTAGTATTATTAATAAAAATCATCTAAAGCATAGAAACTAACGGATAATTCTCAAATGTATTGCAAACATTTAAACTATTTTACAAATAATAATAAAGGTATATGTCAATATACAATGATGGAAAAAAACCCTAACACTTAGAAAAAACTATTATAGACTAAAGGTAATATGACAATACATTTGTATGTGTAACATATTTATTTGGCTAAATTTTCAAGAATACGGGTTAATGTAAGAGCTAGAATAGCAATTTCAAATATGAAGTGAGGGTTCATTAATAACCGGTATAACCATCAAAACGTTGACGCAGGCATGTAAATGGTCATAAAAATGTGTTATACAGGTACCGGGAATCAATTTGTGAAATGGACATAAACGCTTGTTGCAATTCGTAGGTTAGTATGTGAGCATTTCCTTCTGGTTGTGGATGGCGCTAGCTTTTCCATTCAATCATGTTTCATTAGTGCTCTATTGGAGAAAGATCTGATAGTCTAAGAAAGCACCTCAACAATTTACAGGGCATACTGAGTAACAATAGCTGTCTGAGGGCACACGTTATCTTATTGGAAAACAATCTCTTAAAACAAGTTCTTAAATGGCAGTGCAACAGTTTGAATTACAGAACTGACGTATACGTTTGCAGTCATGGTGCATGTAATGGCCACAAAAGTGTTCACACTATCATAGAAAATTTCTTCTTAAGGTATCCGAGTACGTTCTCGGAACCATTACTTAAAAAAAAGTGCATAAATGGATAATTTTCATGATATTTAGTGTCACTTATATTATAGAATACATATATACAATAGTTTTCAGGACATTATGATGAAAAATAATTTTTAAATACAGTATTTTGGCAGAAAATTAACTTAGAATTTACCTTTTTTTCAAAATGTTCTCCTTTTATAAAAAAAATGCTTCTATAATTATAATATTTTGCTTATATAAAGACTTCTCCAAAGAGTCTGAACTAGGATTTTTGAAAAAATTACATTACTTTCAGAGTTATCATCAATTGAAATAATTATCAGCGTTTTTTTCTCAGAATTTCTCCCCTCTATTGTAGTAAAATATGGATAAATCCACTTCGAAGTTATATATTTCAAAAATTCTAGTTGAGCCTCTGTAGAGGTCTGAGATATATACTGGCAAAATATTATTATAATAGAAGCATTTTTCATAAAAGGAGAGTATTTTGAAAATTGGTTATTCTATGTTTATTTTTTGTCAAAATATTATACTTAAATAATTTTTTATTGTAATAATATTCTCAAAACAATTTTATATACGTTTTCTAATGTAAGTGACACTAAATATCAAAAATATTATCCATTTACAAGATTTTCAAAATCACGGTTCCGAACGTAGTCAGATACCTTAAGCGACAACTCCAGGTGCAGGCCTATTGTGCCTAGTTTGCTGAAATGTTGTTTGCAGATGCTGGCTTTAATTCCCAATCAATAATTGGTTATCACTGGCACCAAGACAGAAACAACTCTCATAGTAAAACACAGCACATAGTCACACCAACCTAACATTAACTACAGCGTGACATCATCGAAGTCGCAGTTGTTAATAATTTGGAGCTATTGTGTGCCATGAATGCTTCTGAGTGTTTGGTTTACTGCTATGCCTCAAGCAATCCACTTATGCAGCTGACTGTGTCACTCAGGTGCCAACAAATCCTGTAATTTCTGCCACAGATTCATCACGATGCTCCGCAGCCATCCGGTGAATACGGCGGTAATCTCTTTAAATCAGGAGTGACCAACACAAATGACCACACGGGCCACTTCGGAAGAACTTTAAAATATCACGGACTGCATATAAAAGTATATATCTTTATTAGATTTGGATCCATTATAAACATTTGTTGGGGTGAAAATTTAAAACAGACTTATATATCATTATTGTTTTCATCGTTTTTCATGTATACAAACATAGATAGTATAATAATAATGATGCAAAGATCAAATAATGTTTAATTTATTTAATTAGTGAGATATATGTTTCTCTCAACTTCTCACTTCGATCTCAATGCATGTGTATTTGCGTATCGTAATTGATGTTGCAGATTTTCGTGCGTTAAGTTTGAGCACGATTTATGTTTGATAAATTTCAATTTAGAAAAAAAAAAGAAAAAAAAAAGAGATTCCCAGTAACAGAAGGAACGTGATAAAATAATAATAGTAATGGAATTTATTCTTTTAAAAAAGATAAAAAAATAATAAAATAAAAACTTTTTAAACAAAAAAAGTTGTACAGCATAGTTGAATTTTGTAAAGTTATAAAGAATCTCGCTGGCCACAAAATTATTCATGGCGAGCCACATGCCGTCCCCGGGTTGGACAGCCCTGCTTTAAATTATGGCCCTTGCGTAGTTGAACCCGGTTACTTTTCAGATCATGACTTCTAGGGATTATTGCTGCCAACAGTCAAGCGTAATGGTGGTATTCCTATCTTAGCAATATTGGGGAAAGAAAGCCCTCTTTGTGTGCGCCTTATAATGCGAAGTAAAAGTAACTAGTAAGCAATTGATAATGGCCTTTTCATCTTCTTAAAGGCTGTCTTGACTGACGCCAATTCACTACCTCAAATCTCAATGAAAAATAATAACTACGAAATTTACAACGCGTATTCTCAAAGTACACCTGATTCTCAACCTTAAAGTGGCGCTACCAGTGCTAAATTTATGTGCAAAAATGTCTCAGGGGTGTTAATCTCGTTTCTGGGGAAGTTGTGAAAATACATACAATTTTCAAATAGGTATAATTCTTTAAAACCAAAATCAATTAATTCGAAAATTTTACAAATTATTTATAGAGGAATGAGGTTTCAAAAAAATACAAGATGCTTAAAATATAGTCATTACTTTAAAAATTATAAATATATGAAATTAAAGAACATTTCTGTAAGAAATATTAAGTAAATTTTAAGTTGCGCACGCTATTATCTAAAGTAATAGCCTTGGATGTACAAAACTTTATAGAATTATAAAATGTACCATTCTTTTTAAGCCCTACCTAATTTTAGTGTGTTACATATATTTTGTATTTCAAATATTGAGATTTAAAAAAGAATTTTGAAATTCTAAATTTTTTACCTTTAAAAAATTATAATTTAGTATTCTATTTACATGAAAATGACTACAATATAATAAAGGTACATTTAACTTTATAAATCAGATTATTGCTAATAATTAGAGCTACTACTTTATAGAAAATAGGATGCGCAACGTAAAACTTAATATTACTCACATAAATGTTTCCTATTTTTATATGCTTACTATTTTTTTTTAAATTATGAGAGATAATATTTTAAAAATTTTAGTTTGTTTTGAAGCCTCATTTATTTGTAAACAATTTGTAAAAGAATCGAATCATTTAATTTTAATTTTAAAGAATTATATTTGTTTGAAAATTGTTTATATTTTCAGCCCTTGAGACGAAGTTTCATCCCTGAAGTGAACAACCCTTTTTAACTCAGAATTTGAATAAAAGTCAACTTTCAGATGTATACCCACGTCTACCAAATTTCACTTTTCTAGAACTACTTCTTTATGGTATTCATTCGAATTAATATATTTGAATTTACATCCGAATTAATGATTTACTCAGTAATTATCCAATTTTTTTGTTTAGCATTATATCTAATTTACGCATGTGGATATTTTTCATAGATTGTGTAAATAATTTAGTTTTCTTATCGCATTAAATACATGAAACCCAGTTTAAAAAAATATTCAAAACTAAATTTAAAAAAACTGTCAAATGATTAATTAAATTTGTTATGACACAAATATCTAGGCATTAGTACTTCAATTTTGAAGTACCATTCATTCTCTTAATTCATCTCTTTTAAAAATGAAACAAAATTAGAAATGTATCGTCCAAGATGTATATTTATCGTTTACTTAAAATAATTAAATTTAGAGAGACATAGAAAAATATATTTGTATCATTTGATATTTATTCAATAAAAACTTTTAATATCTTCTATAAAATTTATTAAAATTTATTTTTAATACAAAAGAGAGAGAGAGAGAGAGCATACCAAAAATTCCATTAAAACTCTTATCAACTAAAAAAAATTTGAAAAAAAATCATACAAAACTATTATCCTTATCGTGCTGGCGTATAATTTTTGCGAATCCATTGAAGAAAATCTGACAGATGTTAAATTTAATTCCAGTAAAATCTGCATGGAGCATTTTTCATCATAGAATTGAAAGCTTTCGGGATTAAAGAAGAATTTATAAAAAAATAAATTTTGGTAAGATAATTCTATTTTATTACCAAATCCCCAATAAGACTTCGAAGAATATTGATGCCTTTCAATTACAAGTTTCCTACTACTTTTTTTTTTTCTTTTTCAGAATCTGTAAAATTATTAGAATGTCTGAGAAAAGATTTATAAAAAACAGTTTTTGATAAAAAAATGTATCTAATCTTAAAGAATTAGATTTTAAGGATGTATATTTAACGAATTTATGGCAGAAGTTTATTTGATTTAAAAATACTTTTATGGTCAGTTTAAATTTTACTAATGATTTACAAGGATATATATATACTTATATCTACACCATATAATTCCGTATAACAGATTCGATGTTATTTATTTATTTTATTATGGAATCCAAGTTCAACATACATTGGACAATTACCAATGGTAGCTTTTTTCAGATACAGTCGACTCTCAATAATTCGAAGCTGAAAGGACCAATTTAAAATTTCGAATTATCAAGAGAATAGGAAAATACACGAAACGAAATTTTTTCTGACACATTGAAGTTTTAAATTATGTAAGAAGACAACAATTGTACATATGAATGAAATTACTTCAAAGTATTTTTAAAAAGTACATATTATACAGTATAAATATAATACAGAAGCTAAAAGTCCTGTATTATTTAAAGAATACATTTATGTAATAATTTTCGAACAGGATTCTATCGCGCTTCTACAAATCTCTTCAATTCTTCATTGGAAATAAAATTGTTTAGCAACCGGTAACCTCAGACACTGTCCCCAGCACTATTGGTTCCTCAAGACAGGGTCTAGTCTGGCACATGCCCTATTTGTTGCAACATGCTATAAGTTACATAGATAAGTCATAAATCGTCATGTCAGAGTCCGACACAAAAAACACAATTCTACGCATATCTTCACCGCAATAAACCGTCTTTCCTAAACACATGTTTAGCAAGGCCACGTGTAAAACGGAAATATGGAATGCTGACAATAAGTGCAGTTAAAACTGTCCACTTGATGAAGAAAATAAATTGTGTGAAAATATCTTTTCAACTAAGAAACTAGGAAATACAAAGAAAATGTAGCAGACAGATGGTCATCAAAAGGATTACGTTACAGGGGAGACACAACGTTCCTGTGTGTGTTTGCTACAGGACTCTAGATAGTAAGTGTTCGAATGTAGAGAGTTATATAAGGTAACTTCGAATTATTGCATGTTGTGGTCTGGCCAGCTTAGATCTTACTTCGATATATTGAGCTTACCAAAACGTATCGTTTTAGTTTAAAATATTAAGAGTTTTTCTAGGAGCTGAGCATATACTTCGAATTAGCGAGAGGTTCGTATTATCGAAGATTTGAGTTAACGAGAGTCGACTGTATTTGTTTTGAATCACGATGGTAGTAAAATATATAGAAAAGAATTCTGAGGAATCTTTTTAAATCAATATGTGGTTAATTTATTAAGGAATGCAAGATAATACCTCTTATAGTTACTTGCATATAAGGTTTTAATTATTATTTTAAATTTTAGTGTATTATTAAAATGTTTTTGGATTCATATGTAATGTAATATACATTAAAGGTATTGTAGTTATACCTATGAATTGTGCGTTTTTCTAGATTTAATAAAGTATTATTATTTTGCTGATTTATTGAACAAGATTTTTCTTTCTTCAAAACTTTTGTACTGTCTTCAACCATAGATAATTTCAAGATAATTTCACTGTCTAGAAAAGTCAATAAAGATACTTTTCTTACTTTGAGTATTATTACAAAGGAAAAAATATTCAAAATCATGGAACAATAGATAAAAGAAAAAAAATAATGTTGGGGGAAAGACTTTATTCACAGATTATTAGATTAATTGAATGTATCCTTATCTAACTTTCCGTACATAATTTTGACAATTAGTATATTTTTATAACATCTAAATTTTAATTTAATTCCTATTTTCCATTGAAAGAACTAGTAATATTTCTGGCCAGTGAAAACTGTCAACACAGCTTGGAAGCAATCTAGAAATATGGAGTTGGACATTATTTGGTTCGAAAATAAACTCAGGATGAAGTGCATAAAAACAACGCAACTGGTTGCAGGATTTCATCAACATGTCGCTGAGCTGTGAAGGTGTACTCAGGATGACGGTGATGACACCTACTGTCATAAGGGATAGCCTTCCACACCATTAAAACAGGGTTAATGGTTGCATGTCTATTTAAATTAAGGCTAAATGGCTATTCTAGATGACTGTGGCTGCGGCCCTTTTACACACAGATCCAAAGGCAATCTGCTCTAAGACAAATACTATGATGAGTCAGTCAGCGCTGAACACCATATTTTGTGAATTCGGTGGCAGTCAAGGTCACCGGTTTGGGTACCACTCTAGATAGCTAAGACGAAGCTGCTGGATTACCGACAGACAATTTAAAGGCGCTGTAAACATAGCTTCTGAGCAACCAAATGAAATGTGGTGGCGAGAAGGATGAGTGGTATGGAAGTAGCTCTGTCGCAATGGGATCTGATCTTAACTTCGTTTTCATGCACCTTGGATTTTCAGATCCTTCATTTTAGCCGACTTTTTCCATTCAATAATTTCTGTTGCCGGAATCTTTTCACTACCGTGTGGTAAAATGGTGGCATATTTTTCATATTAGTCAGTTAACACCACACATTCTTTTTATGACCCTACGTTTGAAAAAGTTATATAGTTATATGATTTTCGACAATATCGAAGCGTCATTATTGTTTATGTCTTTAAGGATCAGAAAGACCCACAGTAAGTAAATATTAACCGTATTAATTAACATAACTAAACTTGTTCTATAACTAAAATTAGTACCCATTCTCCCGGAAAACTTAATTATTATTTTTATATTAAGCGATCTATTTGCAAAATTTCAAGAGGACTTTGAATAATTTTTAGAGGCATTTCACATTATTTTCTTTTTCTTATGAGGAAGAATATATTATTGAATGTGAAAAAAAAATATATCGCCGCATAACATTTTAAAAAATATTAATCTCTGCACAATTATTGCCATTATTCAGTATACCTGCTTCTTTTATTAGACACAATCATTCTACAAAGTTCAGGAACTCATTCTCAGGTATCGAATAATAATAAAAGCCCATATCACCTGGAGACAGAATACTTCATATAGATATTTATGCATACATTGAGTGAAATAAATCCCTTTGAAAAATCGGCTTCCAGAAGTACAAATATAATTAATATAAATCCATGTTGCTGATTCCTGCGTAAAGACAATTAAATATTTCGCTATAGAGTTTGGAATTGAGTGACCTCGGAATTGTGCTACATAATCTTTAATTTGAATATTTTATTATATACCAATCTCTACAACAGCAGATTTCCGGGTTTTGATTTAAAAAGTCAATATTTGCAAATTATTTATTTTTTAAACTATAATAAATGTTTTAAATTGCATTATTCTTAAGAAACTGATGTAGTACGAATTTGAACAAATAAGATAAGTAAACAATCTGTGAAGTAACTTGTAGATGGCTTCACAGTGTGATGTAGCAGTGAAATTCCCTCCATACAGCTAAGAATCGGCTTTGTTTGTGGTGTGAAATTACACCTGCATCCTTACAAATATTGCTTGGTCTTGTCTTGGACATCCCCCCGGTAACCCTTGACACCAGGAGGAATCCCTCTCCACCCACGAACCGGATATAACTCGAAGCTAAAGACGCCGATCTCTGCCACCCCCGAAGCCTAGAGAGGGGGAGAGAGAGAGAACGGGAAATGGTCTGAAAACTTCGTTGAGTACGGATACCCAAAAACTCCTCCCTCACAAACCACAGAACTTGAACTCTAGTAATCTAATGAATGTTTCATAACTTCAATGTATAATCTGTAGATAATAGCTGTAACGTAAAAAAAATATTCAAATCATTCAGTACACGCTACTCTTATTTATTTCAACCGTCACAAATATAATACACGAAAATTATGAGTTTTATCATAGATTACAGTCAAATTGATAAATTATAAAATAGTTTGAAACTATTCCATTTGCTGAATGTCATAACTTAGGTTTACATATACACGTCGAATGTTGTCCGTGTTTTATAAATCACATTGAAAACCTAAACGTTGCTATAGGACATAATGACCTATATTTAGAAGCAAACGATAATGTATGGTTTATACAATTTAAATTCGGCTCATATTTTTCAGTCATAAAAATAAAAAGACATACTTGATTAATTTGTAAGAAAGTAAAACAGATTCAAAGATTAAATAAAGTAATTTAAAATTTCTCTGCTAAGTTTCATTTCAAAAAGAGATTTTAAAACATAATGATTTCAACGGCCTGAATACATTTTAAAGTTGTGCTGTGCATCATAATCTACGGAAAACATTTGTATTAAATGTAAGTAATGGAAAAGTGATACATGTTTTGTAAATTCTGATGCACATTTCTAATCTCATAACAATCTATAGATTATTTACTCAAAATAAAAAAACGTTAGTTACTTTATTCTTTAGAAATTTTCAGTAAATGTATATTCTTTATTGAAACAATTACTTACTTATAGGATTAATTATACAAAGCTCTTTTGTGCAGTATTCCATAATTTTTTGTGAGCTATTATATAAATCATAGTTGAATAATATTCTTCTACAGGACTAATCCTCAAAAAATATGCCTTTTTTAAGATTATTATTAATGAAACATAATTAAAATTTATGTATAATTAATATTATAAACACATACTCAAAAAAGAACCTTAAACATTATATTTAATTTTATGAAATAATTTAATTTAATGATTAAAATTTAAGATAATGATATTTGCTCCCTTTATTAAAATAGTTGCACATTTCATTAATGTATTTTATTTTTGGCTTAGCTCTTAAAATTTCTACATTTAGGGGAGTTATTTTTCTATTTTGGAATAAATTTCTTTTGTGGCATTGAAAATTTTAAAAACACGAATATATATCTTAGAATTAAATTCTACGAGAATAAAATAATTAAATAGTCAAAAGCTGATTTCTTGATTTAAATTTATAAAAAGATCATATTCCAAAAAGGAATGAAACCATGACAGGATTTTGTTTAAATTTTGTAGGTGGTCAAAAGGAATTCGATATTTAAAATCATTTAATTTGTAGGAATTACATGCATCTTAATATTTGATATTTTCTTCGAAATCGTTCTTCTAAGTTATGAACATTATATTTAAAGCATTTTAGAGAGTTTCTAACCTACAATAGAACATCCCAGATTTCTCCATCATTTTTTAAAGTACGCATTTATCATCCAGAAAGTAAGAAATGCATGAAGAAAATGAATGCTACTTCTTCATGTAAAACAGACTAAGATTCCTTTACCTTGACCACTAGGCTAACACGACTTCGAAATGCATTTTAGAAAGAATATAAAGAAATCCAAAGAGTCCAATCATCACAATGTTTATAGTGCTGATGATGTAAGTTGTTCATGAATTTATGCAGATTTATTATAGAGACTCCGACATTACTTCTTGAACCTAATATTACATTGTAATTGTAACCAACATTCGGTAATTGAAACTAATTTCAAAAACCGAAAGAATTTATAAAATAAAAAATTATATAGACAATTTAGAATATTTCCATTTAAAACTTTTCATATTTGTACTTCAAAAGAGTAACAACAAGAAAATGCACAGAAAAATAAAGCGTAAATCATTGTTCTTAATATTTCACAGATCAAATTTATTCAGCAATCTACCTTAAAATAACATTTTATTATGGACTTATGAAAGATAATTAGTGTTCATTCCATGGAACATTGCATTTAAGAAACTGTGTCTTACGAAATCAATTAAAATATATCCATATTTTTTCCATACTTGTACATTTTATTTTAAAAATTCTATCAGATATATTTTGTGTCAGTGGTTTTCAAAAGACAAAATCCTCTCTTGTTGACGTTTTCTTGGACGAGGATTTAAAAAAGGTCTTTGTAAAAGGGGGAAATTCACCTATCAAACTTGTGAATTGTGATATATCAAATTTTCTTGTGACTTATCTTGGTAATCTCGTTATTTACACTTGACCTAAAATAAAACTGACTTGGGAATGGCAGGAGATGACATCCCAGTTTTCTACATTTAAAAAAATTCTCATTCACAACTTTGAATGGTTTCATTCTTTTTTTTTGTCAATATAACGGTTAGATATAAAGTTCAGCAAACTTTTGTAATAAAAATGTACTTGTCAGATTTAAACAGTAGCTCAAAAAGTGTTAAACAAAAGTAGCCTGAATGCTTTTGGGATATTTGAATCAGATTAAAACTAACATTTTCTCTATGTAATCTTACTGGAAGACAGATATGAGTTTGTGAACAAAATTAACATTATACTTCAAGAAATAAAGAAATATTGAATTCTTAATTACAAATATCAATCAAACTGAAAATATGAATTATATGTGAAAGTAATATGCAAGTTTCTAATTTTTAAAATGTAATCTTTTTGCATAAACGCATATGATCTCATCTTTTCTTTTTTATATCAATCTAGCTTCAATTCACCGTTTATTATAGCTAGCATAGTTACCTTAAAACAAGTAAATTGATTTAAACATGCTTAAAAAATAATGATAAGTACATTTATTTGCTGCTGATATTTTCTGTTTTCGATACATGAAAATAATATGAAATGAAATATATAAATATAATAGCAATGTAAATAATATGGGGACATATACAAAGTGTCCCAGGATAATTGGGACAGACTTAAAGGGGAGTTAGGGGACATCACAAGGATTCAGACTAGCCTAGTATCCCATGATCGGAAATCTCTTCGTTCGGCGTTAGATGACATTGTTCATAAGGGAATTTAAGGAAACAGACATGCATTACAGCAGTCATTTGAGCTGTTAGACCAGCAGAAGAATACGGAACATTTTATAAATACCTTGCACTTGTTTTACGGATTGGCAGAAGAAATTGAACGAGCATTAGAAAGATGGTATCGTGAAAGAGATACAACGGACTACCGGATGTTTGCTAATTTTTAAAACTATTTGTGTGAATAGGGATCATTACAAGGTAATAGGCATACTGAGAGTGGGCCACGTGTTCCAACGGATTTCAATGACCGAGAGGTTATCGAAATGTATTTCACATTACTTTATTAACCGGATACATCTAGTTCTGCATATATTTACAAAAATATACATACATATATATATATATACATATATATGGTTAGATATTTTGACTCTAGCCCATGAGGATAGTATTCAGATGGAAATTAAAAGAAGCAAATTCTAATTTATGTGATAGTGAAACGTCACTTACCATAATTGCTATTTTTGCTTAGCATTGCAGTATATTTTTAAGTATTATCTTGCGGTATTCTTAGGCATTCTGATATATTACTAGAATAAATCAAAATGCCTAAAAAAGAAAAGTCTAACGGGTGCAATCGAAAGAGAGGTCAATAAAAGCAAACAATGTGTATTTTTGGTTTTTTTTTTTTTTTTTTTTTTTCATTTTTTTCTTTTGTGGAAAAGCATTTAAATATATATGCTAAATTTTGTTGATCATAACAAAACTATTAACACTAGAAAGACTGAAATTTAGTATATACCTATATTGCCCAAAAGCAGTCAGAACAACTGGATTGTGAAAGAATAACTATTGTGTAAATAAATTGGTTTTAAAATAATTTTTAATTAAAAATATTTTTTATATTATTTACGGTCATATAACACAAGTTATTAGTAAATATTAACAATAAAAAATTACTTTACTTGGGAAAAAATATATTTTAAAAAGGTCTAAAATATTGTAATATTATATATGTAATTGTTTTTCTGATTGGAATTAAAAAGCAGTCGAAATGACTTCCTTCGAGAAACTAGTGTTAAAAATTTAACACCCCTTTTTTTAAACAGGATACTGGAAAAGATGATGCGTACTATACAAACACACTAGAGGAAGATATAAATATTTTGAATTTGTAGTATCGCTTAAAAACACAAAAATATATCAAGTAAAATAATAGAGAAATATTTATTATGATTTTTACAAAATATGTAAATTCACTTACTAACTAAAGTCTCTAACAGACTGTATAGCAAGAGTTGGCAACCTTTTTATCTGTGGCGTGCCACACAGTTGGACATTTTTGAAACAGTTCGATGCATGTGACTATGCATGTAGAGTCAGAGAATACAGAGCAATAAAATATAGGTGTTAACAGTTTTATTTTATATTAGTTTTGCATCATTTAAAGATATTTCTTAACATGAACAGCATAAAATATAACTATTTCTTCAACAAAAATTTCAAAAACATTAAAATCGTACATATATTATCTATTTTTAAACACGTTTTTTTACAATTAGAAACAGAAAGCATAAGATATAAATATTTTACTTCATTTTAATTAAATAAAAAAAGAAAATTTTTAATGTGAACTTAGTGCTTTTGTTCGCACTAGAACCTTGTGCTTGCACCGCTCTACTTTAGAATTGCTAAGTTAGTGATATCATTTCTGACCTTCAATTTGACTCGGTTCTGATCATTCAGTGTTTAAGCAAATTCTTTGAGGACATGAAATATTGTTCATATGAGGAGATACTCTTTATTCAGATATGTAGAACTGAAAGCCGAATACATGAAATTTTTTTTCTCTCTTCAAATAATTAAACTTTCCCAGCAATGACATTCAATAATTTAAAAAATAGCTGCAAAGTAGAGAGTTATTTTTGTGATTTCGTAAATGGCCATAACTCTGAAGATGTTTGTCAAATAAGAGAGGTTCATCACAAATTTATCAACTTCCATCCACTCAAAAACTGACAAATGTGTAGAGTAGAGCCACTGTAGAGTATATAAGACCATTGAAAATTGTAGAGTTGAGCCACTGCAGAGTAAGGTCATTGAGAATTGAAGAGTTGTGCCACTATAGAGTAAGGTCATTGAGAATTGTAGAGTTGTGCCACTATAGACTAAGGTTATTGAGAATTGCATAGTAGTGCCTATGAGAATTGTATAGTAGTGCCTATGAGAATTGTATAGTAGTGCCTATGAGAATTGTATAGTAGTGCCTATGAGAATTGTATAGTTGTGCCTATGAGAATTGTATAGTTGTGCCTATGAGAATTGTATAGTAGTCCCACTGAGAAATGTACCGTTTGCCACATGTGGCACGTGTGCTATAGTGTGCTGACTCCTGCTATATAGTATATATTTTACTCTTTAAAAAGGGTAGAACAATTAATAGAGATAATGTTGCTTTTCCTTAAAGAGAAACATGTATTATTCCATAGATGAGATATTAAGATAAAATTCGATAACAATTAAATTTTATTTTTGTTCCTAAATTGTCTAATGATTATAACAAATTTAATCAATTACATGTAATAAAAATCGTATCATTTAATTCTAATTAGAAGGAAAGCCTCACAGTTTTTGTACATTTAAATTCAGAATGTAATAGCGAGTTTTCTTATTATTATCCGTACTATAGTAATAACAATCCCTTAGAACATGAACTGATACTATCAATATCTCATCATTCATTCGTGTATTAGAGCACAGAAGATCTGATTAGTTAAAAAATTGTATTCAAGTGCAATAAAATGCATTTGGAAGAATTTGATAAAATATTATATGCTAGTATTTTTGTTTTTTCCTTCTGTGTTTTCGGGAACTATAAATCTCACAAGAACAGTCGAAAATATATTTAATCACAGCCTAATACTAATATGTATTGTATTACTTAAAATATTTGAATTTTACTTTTGAATAATTTTAATAACATTTTCTTTCTTATCTGTACTATTGTTAGAAAAAAATATTTGAAATGTGCCCTTTAAAATGCAAATATATACTATTTACTTTCCTCAAACTTTTATAAAGTACTTTTATGACATATAAACATTGTTGATTGTAATTGAATAAGCAAAATATTCATTAAACTTTGTTTCCGGAGTGAATTTTTAATATAAATACTTTCGAAACATAGAAAAAAAATCTAGACCAATATTTGTCAAAAACAGCATTACTCGTTTGGTGCTCTAAGATCAGAATGTTTACTTTGATTACTATGGTATTGTACATTACGAGTTTCAATCAACTAGTCGTACGGCAATAAAGTTTTTTTATATAAGTGTATGCACCATTTACATGAAACAATTTTTAAAAAATGACTTGAGTGATAATGAAATATCTTGAGGATTTTGAACACATATTGTGCCTTTTTACTAGGCTATTTTTAATTGTATTTTTTTCACAAGCATTCAACATATATGGATTTACAAATTCTGTGTTATCCTGAAATGGAATCTTTAAACTTTTCTTTTGTTTTATTTGAACTACTGAAACTGCTTCTTCTTGGTTATCATTTAGTTTCCATTGAATCGTAAATGGCTTTGTGAGAAAAACAGTTTTAAATCATGCATTAAGGTTTGGAACAAATTTGAGCTGAACTCCGTCGAAACCGGAAGGAGAGAGGTAAAGTTATTTTTAAGTCGAACTTTAACCCTGTACGAGGGCTTTTGGCGACATAACCTCGTAATTTTAACCGTGGTCGAGTGACGAGGAGGACAGTTAAGCTGGCACCCTATATCCTAACTACCACACCACACCAATGGATGACATTTGAGCCACAGTATATTTAACGTGCATCTTCCCCGTCCACACGTCGGGTATTCAGCGGGACTTCGCTTGAACTCATGACAAGCTGGCCACAAATCCGTGACATTGACCACTAGGTTACCGTGGTCACTCGAAATCAAGAGGAGATACGTTTAACAGATACTCGTTTGGTTTCAGTTTTTGCTTTGTGATAGCATTTCGGAATCTTTTTCAACATGGTATACAAATATGTGGGTGTGTGTATGTGTGTGTGTGTTTGTAATTACATATTTGGCTTTGGATGTGGTGTAATATAATAATATTAAATACTTAAGGGAGTTATAATCTTTAAAGTAGTTTCATTTAAATCTTGCCATATTATTGGAAAATAGTTAAGGATTACGGATAAGGCTTTAATCACATTTAAACCATGTTGATCATAACCAATAAGTGTCACATGCACTTTAACAGGCAAGTGTCAAACATGTTTATGAAGACAATAGAGAACGCGTGAATAAACGGTTAATGTTCTTTACACTTTTAGAAAAGACAATTCCTGCCAAATCAGTCAGCCCACAAAGCTCATGAGGATAAAGGTGAATTAAATTTTGGGTCTCCACAGTTAAGTTTTAAGTGATTAGACACTGAAAAATTAAGAGCAGCCAAAAGCTTGCGCCACTCAGAAGTGAAAGTGCTTTCTATCTTAAATACATGATGTTGTTAAAATTCATTTTAATCTGGTAAAGTTTGTACTTAATAGTAGATGCTTAAAGATAACGCTTCATCGATTCAACGATAAAATGTTTAAAGCCTCACCATGCGCTGATAAAATTAATCTTGCATTCTAAAATGAGATTGCAAGTGTCAATGTTGGTTGGATGTTTAATCAACGATAAAAAAAAAATAGGATAGTATATAATCACAGCCTATTTTGAATCGTACTTAAATTCCAAAAATATAACCACTAAGAATGCATATCATATATATTTTTGCAATAAAGGTTTTCAAGATAAACAAAGCAAAATGAATGAACAATTTTTCTTGCATTTAATGAGATACTGTTTGCATTATGGTCACAAGTTTTTTGTATATTCCTCGTAAGTAGAGTTTCCGTCGATACAATAAATTTATGTCGAGCTTCTTTTCTTAGAAAATTTGTAATTATTTAGATGCATTAAAATAATGATTTTACAAAGAGTTGCAGCAGACGGTTTTGAATCATGTTCTCCAATAGTTTCGACGTAATTACTTTCATCTCCTTCAGAAAAAATGACGCTTAGTTTTTCAACACCATGATCAATGTCGAATAATTTTTTTTGTTTGCTTTCTCATTTTAAAACTTCATAAAAGTACATTATATTTTGTTTACTAAAATAAAAATGGAAAAACGAAATGAAATTACAATAAATATGAAAAGATTCAGATTATTAGTAATGGTTTGATTTAAAAGTGAAGAAACATACTATTCAGAATTGCTATCACTTTGTAGTGACGAGGATCAAAATTGAAAGGCATCGTTTGAAATTATAAACTACTTATATATGCACACGCAAAGAGAGAGAGATTTTAACTTCATAAATTCTTTGAAATCCACCTTAAAATATTGATTTAGATTAACTTTGATTAAAATTATGGATTTACGATTATGTTCGATACATTATATAAATAAGCGTTATATAAAAGAACAACAAAACACAGCTTACAATGTGGACAAACACTCTATTGCCATTTATTTTAGAACCGAACCCCCTTGAATTCTTCCTTCTCAGCTACTAACGTGATTTCCTGATTTTCACTTTCTGATTGGTCAGATTTGATTGCTGATGCAATATTGTATCATCTCACTATAAAATATATGGACGCAGCAAGTTTTGTGAGATAAAATTTATAGTTAAATTTGTATTTTTCCCACGAAGCGAGTAAAGGAAAAAAAAGAAGTATCATACGACTTCTTGGAGAGCCGAAGTCTTTAAGGAATTTAAAAATACATGTTTAAAGTATCTAAATATAGAATAAATAAGTATTAAATATATCTATACACACGTATGTGACCTGATGCTGGATAGTAGCGTAGTGTTTAGTGGTGACATTGCTAGATATTAAAGTATCCGACTACGTTCGGAACCGTGATTTTAAAAAAGCGCTTAAATGGATAATTTTCATGATATTTAGTGTCACTTAGATTAGAATACATGTATAAAGTTGTTTTAAGGACATTTGGGCAAAAACAATTATTTAAATACAATATTTCGGCAAAAAATTAACTTAGAATAAACTTTTTTTCAAAATGTTCTAATTTTGAGAAAAATGCATCTATTATAATAATATTTTGCTTGTATATAGCTCGAATCTCTGTACAGAGGCTCAATTATGATTTTTGAAAAATTCACATTATTTTCAGAGTTACAACCTATTGAAATAATTATCGGCGTTTTTTTTTCCTAAAATTTCTCCCCTCTGTTGTCGTAAAACATGGATAAACCCATTTCTAAGTTATATATTTCAAAAATTCTAGTTGAGCCTCTGTAGAGAGGTTTGAGCTATTTACAGGCAAAATATTATTATAATAGAAGCCTTTTTCGCAAAAGGAGACTATTTTGAAAATGGGTCATTCTGTGTTCATTTTTTGTCAAAATATTGTACTTAAATAATTTTTTATTGTAATACTATTCTTAAAACAATTTTACATACAATTTCTAATCTAAGGAACACTAAATATCATAAAAATTATCCATTTATACGCTTTTGCAAAATCAAGGTTCCGAACATAGTCGGATACCTTAACTTTAATTGAGTATTCGTCTAAACGACACAATTTCTTACACATACCTACATATATCATATATATACATTGATTTTTCCCCAAAAAAACAACATATTAAATACAAAAATTGTTTTATTTTAAAATTCTGATTAATTGACAATAAATGTTTTAGAATATTTTTAAGCTATTGAGAAATACTAAGAGAAATCTATTTTAATACGAGTATGAAGTTGCTGTACTTAAACCACCCAAATCTTTGCTTAATAAATATGCTAAAATATTGTTTGCGGTAGTTACACGTCTACTAGGAAGATAATTTTGTCCTTAAATAAGAATAGTTAATTAACCCGAATTGAATGAAATTCACGCAAGATATTGCATTATCTAGCCACATGAGACGTAAAACTTGGTTTCTTTTAAAAGCAGAAACATTGTACTTTCTAATCATTCGAATAGAATACTTAACAAAAGATCGGGGAATCTATCGTGATAATTATTTTATAAAAATTGTTCTATAAAACTTTTAGCCGAACTAAATCCTGCTTCTATTAAATGCATTAAACATCTTACTTTCTATTCGTAGGAATCTTACAGATTAGACTAGGTTATGTAAATATATGTATAGGGAATTTATTTAATAACTCTAAACTTCATTAACCTATTTGATACATTAGTTTTATAATTATGTGTACTGAAATTTTTAATTTGTAAAATTTCAAAACATAATTAGATGTTATTTTGTGTCTGTTTTAGCCCATCAAAAATAATATGTATAATGGAGATCCGCTATAGGGGCATACATTCCTTCCAGCTAAAGCATGTATGGAAATGTGTTATTATTGTTTAAAATTTCTGCTAAGCATACCTTTGCATATTAACTAATCATATTTTTGCATGTAATACAAAGTTTTCGCTAATGATAATTCCGTATAATATTCTAAATTTTAATGTAGAAATTAATTGGAGAGTGTTAACTAAAATGAATCGTTTTCTAAGCTACGCATTTTTACTGTTTAACATATTCAAGCTTTTAAACTTTTTTCCGTAATAATATTAATTAAATAGATGGAATAATACGTTTAAATTTATTAACACGATTATTAAACCTTTCATAAAATAAAGTGGTATTGCTATAATGCAGAAAAGTATGACCTGGTATTCGTTAGGAAAACAATAGGATGTACTTATTGAAAGGTTTTGTCAAAGTGAACTACAATATTTGAATGACTAGTTCTTGTGAAAAAGGCCACATGTTTTATTTGGATTCCAAAGCTTTACGTAAACTCACTGCCTGTCTGTTTTTTTTTTATTAAAGTAAATAAAATTTTATAATTGTGAATAAAAATTACCTAATACTCAAGATAAGTCAGGGCCAAAATCAATTTTAATTTTTCATCATGGAACGTTATTTCAAGTTTTGATACCTTCCTAAATTCTAATTTTCTAATTCATTCGCTGAAAAATTATTTTTAAAAGAATTTTATTGCCTGCTTTTCGACAATTATTTCGTAAATTTCATGAGGGATTTTTGAAATAAACTGGTCGTAAATGTGCAAGAATTCCTCTATAACAGTCGAGCAAATTGGGAAAATTACTTTCGAGGAAAGGAAAAGTCAAATCAAATGCTTGGCACTAATGCGTTGAAGGAAATTGAAAATTTTTTATTACGGAGATTAAAAAGCCATTTTGATGGGAAAAGGAGTTGATGTTAAGTAAACTGAGTGTCATAAAGAGAAGTCAAAATGGTTGTAAAAGTCGAACGAGCGACAGATTAAAAATATTTCAGTTTAGAATATAAATGCTACAAAACTTATAATTATTTTTAAGATTTGTATCTTATTAGATTAAAACGGAATGCAAAAATGTTTTGAAATTCAGTTTTTGAATATCGTTTTACTCTGAACGGATCATATATAAAAGTAAGTCAATTTGTAATTATATTTCATTCTTCACACAATTAAAGGTTTTACCATTATTATTATTTTTTTTTAGTTTTTGAAAGTTCATTTTACCATTAACAATTTCAACAAGAATGTATTTTATTTTCTCTAAATATCTTAAATAACAAGTACAATATCAAACATAAATCAAAGTTTTTCTCTCCTCTTTAAATTCATATGATCTAATAATGAGTATAAGTAAATTATGTTTTACTTTTGAAATGTTATGTTAGGGAATCAAATCCAGGAAGTATAGTTTTCTCCTCAAGAAATAAAGACCTAGTACTTAATATGTAATTTTATTACGTGTAGAGCAAAAATGTGTAATCCACTATTCAATCATATTTTCCATCGTGCCTCCCCCTATATAATAACAATGTATTGAATTCATTAATACTATAATGTGACGCTAAACCTAAAAGACGACTTTAAACTCTTATGTGCCACCGGCGTATATAAGCGTCTCGCTAAGCGAGTGCGTTAATTGCCCCGGACGTATACATACATTTTTCTGAAGTACGATCTGTTCTGTGCACTGCTATCCATAAAATTATTTCGAAAGCTTTAGAATGCAATAACATGATCTGGCCGTGTTTGCAATGAGTTAATTATTTCACAGGATTTGTTTATTTATTTCTTTTCTACCCTACCCCAATACACCACATACGATAGCTTACGTGTTAAATTGTAGCATTGGAAAGCGAATAAAGTAATTTATAATCGGTATTTAAGGTTTTAATTATAATTTGTGGAGATAAGTGGTAATTGTTGCGTATAATTTTATATATGAGTAGCGCTTGTGTGGGGTCACACACTAGTAATTATTAAACTCGTTCTTAGTATCATTTAATTAATTTTAAAATACATTCCCCAGTACTGATATATTTATAAGTTTGTTATATCAATGACAATGTGTATTTTATTTTTATTATGTCAGAATATATTTTTTGTTTGTTTACTTTAAGTAAATTAACAATTTTTATGTAATCTTTTTTTTTTTTTTTCGACTTTTCAGTATGCTCGCACCTCCCTAGGGGATGCTCCCCACAGTTTGAAAAACACTGTATTAGAGTAAAAATACAAGAAGCAAGTCTTTAAACTGTGTATTCCGTGAATAAGAATACCTCTCTACATCAGAGGTGGCCTACCTTTTTTGGAAGAATGCCACTATTTGATTAAAAAAATATATATGCTTATAACTTTTCCATCTAGCAAAAAGTATGAAAAATGGAAAACATTTTACTTATAGGCATAGGCTTATTACACAATTGTTCAGCAAACAGCACTTTTATTTTTTTGTGGTTGTCTAAGTGGTGAAACTTAAAAATAATTTAATCTATGAGACAAAGGTACATACTCTTAGGTTTTATTTTTAATTAACTTTTTAACAGGTCTTCAGATCAATCATTTAGTCAATTTTACAGATTTAACAATCAGTTAGGTTAAGCATAGAAGAAACCTTAATTCTAAATAATTATTAAACAGTCTTGCTTAATATGAATTTTGAAGTAATTTTTTTTCCACCAAGTTATCTATTAGGATTAGTTCTTGAAAATGCAAACAAAATTTAAGTTAATTTTAGGTTCATGTTAATTAATTTTGAGCGATATTTTGATTTTATTATGTCCATAATAGAAAACATTTGTTCACTAACATACTGATCCAAACTTACAACAATATCTGACCACCAAACCATGTAATTTTAAAATTGTTTGTTGGTATGAATTTTCAAAATTCACACACAATACCATTCGGTTTACTTGTAGTTGTGTATGAATTNTGAATTAAGTTTCTTATGTTTTCATTTAAGTGTAGCATGGCCCTGTAGGTCAATAATTCTGTTTTGGATTTTAAGTATGTAACAATTAACGTCTTGCAGAGAAGTTAACAAATGCATTATGAGAAGATATTTTATTTTATCATCATCTTGAAAGTCATCCAACCTAGAACTGAATCAATTTTGAAAAATGGATATTAATATTTTTGGTATATAGTCATAATAATGTAAAATGTGTTAATTTTTTTTATTTTTATTTATTTATTTTTTTTTTTTGCAAGATCGATAGAGAAAAAATACGAGCAAACGTTTGCTTTAAAAAAAAGATATAAGAGCAACTCGGCGTAGAAAAATATACCCTTTTTCCCTTAATCTTAAATTTAAATTATTCATATGTCCCATAGTGTCCGTAAGAAAAACAAAATCCCAAAGTCAATTTTTATCCTTGAGTAACAGTCTCTCATTTAGTACAGTTTATTGTTTTCTTCCAGATATTTTAAAACACGCTCCCTCAAATTCCAAATCCTCGCGACTCCACTTCCTTTGAAAAGCCAGCTCACACAGCAATGAAGAGCATTCCCTACAAAAAAATTTGATTGTAATTCAATAAATTAATTGTAATCAAAACAATTATTTAGTTTTTATTTATTTAGTTTTTATCTAGAATTTCAATAGAATTGTAAAAAAAAATGATACTATTATCTTTTTCAAATGTTTTAATTTTTCAACAAGTCTTCGTATGACACTGTTACAACTCTGCCATGCCATACTGTGGCACGCGTGTCACTGGTTAGCCATCCCTGCTCTAGATCAATCTCTGGCATTTCATAGAGAGCGTGGCGAGGGGAAGAAAATATGTATATCTCTAATTTAAGTTACAAGTACAGTTCATTTAAAAGCTATATGTCTACTTTTTTGATAAATAACCTAGAAAAATTTGAAAAGTAATATTGATGAATAATTAGAAACTTTCACTTTCCGAAATCTGGCATTTAAACACTATATAAGAATAAGATAATGCATTTTTGTCACAAAATGAGTTATCTGGAAAAATCCTCAGTAGAAATAATCAAACTTATATATTATTTTCAAAAATATCTGAAATACATTACAAAACTCAATAATAAAAAAATAGCACTTTGACTCTAAGACTACAGTACAATCTTAATTACAAACCGCACAAATTAATAATATAAGAACATTAAATTTTATATATGTAACTTTTAAGTAATACTATTTTATTTTTCTTTCTCGAATTTTTAATTTGGAACAGATTTCAAATTGAGGTGGCTGCTTTCAAGACAAAATACAGATATAGCAAAATATAGAAAAAGCACTCAGAGTGTCAATTTCCAACCGTAAACCATCTTTTGAAAAACCTTCGCTAATGCTTATTAAACGTGCTCTTAATTTAGTATTAATAAATTAGTCATAAAGTACCTTGCGCAATACTGATACATTAAAAGTATACTGTCTGAAATCTCGCACGAGTTCATTTTTTTAAAAAAATTAATACATTCTTGATATACTAGCTGAATTGTCAGGAGAGTAAGCCCAAATGCGTGACAATGTTTATGAAAATGTAAAATGATATTTTAAAAGGAATGCTCATATTATAATTAGTTTTAAGCGAACTGTAATTTTAAGCCTCCCAGAATTAGCATTTAGAATTAATGTTAAATAATGAAAAATAATATAAAATTCCGATGAAGAATAATTGTGTTATTTTTAATATTTAAAGCGAGAAGACTTTGAAGTCTTCTCGCTTTAAATATTAAAAACATAAAACCTTTTGAAATCCCGGGAAAAGGCAAACACTCGATACTAACGTTAATGGTCACGCGGGGTGATTGAGTCACCCCAATCCTTTTTTTTTAAAAATATTTTTATTGTACATGATAAAAATCGTGATTCCAGTGAATAATTTAACTAAGAGAAAGTATACTTACCTACTTTGAAGGATTTTTCAATTTTTCTTTTGTAATAAATAAACAGTTTTGCCAGAATTAACTATTTCATGAACTGTGTGTCCCACACGAACACTTCCGAGTTAAAAGTGTATTCAGTATAATAATATGGATTTTACTGCTAAAAAATTGTGCAGAGCGTTTTTCTTAGAGCTTTATATGCTTGAGAATACTCATAAAAATAATTTTTGGCCAAATAATTCTTCAAGGTGTTCTCTGTGGTCTTCCAAATATCATAAAACTCTTTTACATAGAAAAAAGCGCAACAGAGGAATACATTATTTACAACTTCCCTAAATGAGAAACAAACACATAAGAGAGGGGTCATAACTAACTGTAGCAATAACTTAGAATGTCAAACAGATGATTAGCAAATATATTCTGCTGCCTGTAGCTGTAATGCACAGTATTTTAAAAATAATAAGAGTAATGAATTTTCTATTTTCCCAAATGTTTTCGATTCTGTGTCTGGGTTTTGCTTTTTTCTGAAAGAGTAGTATTTTAGATTTAAAAAGAAACCGTAATAAAAAATCTCTCATCATGGGATTACAGCAAATCAAATAAAAGTTTTTTATTGGATTATAGGATCAACGATAGCTAATTAGGTATAAAAGAAGTTTTTATTTTTTTTTATTTTTGATGACGTAGTATGGCCAGATGAGATATATATATATATATATATATATATATATATATATAAATTATATCAGAGCAAAAGTGCATTTTTTATCATGTCTGAAAAAATTTTGTTTTAATTCATTCTAGTAAATTAATTATTTTTTAAGTCTTTTATTTTCGATATGTCTGCGTCCTCTTCGAAGGGTTATCGCGTCCCACAGTTTAAGAAACGCTGATTTAGGAAAAAAATATTTAGTAAACTTAATTGAAAATAGCAAGATTTGATGGTAATGATTCTACAAGGTATGTACGTTTAAATTATTAATTTAGCATTCGAACGCAGGAAATCTTGCAACCCTTTGAAATTACGCCCAGGTATCCTTTTGACATCGATCTACAATAAAATGTGCATTTCAATATTCTTTTTTTTGTTACAATGCACACAAAAATATTATATTAAGACAAATAGATCAATTTTTCAAGATGATATAAAATATAAACAAAAGAAATAACTCCTTACATGATTTACTGTAAATGCATTTATGGTAAATATGTTTTACACATTCGCCGCATGTCATTCTTTAACAAGAACATCTATTTACCGCATCACCATAACACTTCTTGTCGGATATTTCTTATGCTTAAAGGGATTTTCAATTCGTAGTTCTTCAACCGTTGCGCTTCTTTTATTATGTTCTTCTATATATCTTGTTCTCATTTCTTCAGCTGATTCTTAGATAAAAATACGAATTAAGATTTTTTTTTCCTTTACACATTTGAAAATAATCTGAGAGTTTATGGCAACAAAGCCTAAAATATTGTAGAATTGCAGATGGCCATCTTTTGCAATCTTCTTTGACTGAATATTGCCTTGCATTTCGAGAACAATACATGTGCCGCATTTTACTGCATTAGAAAAGTGATAGTGTTTCAGGTATTTTCTTCGAATGATTTGCAATTGCTTGAAAGCATAGATTTTAGAACTTCCACATTATTTTTCATTTTACACAGCTGAATTATAGCTTTGTTCCAGATTCTTCGTATCACACTCAAAGGATTTTTTATTTGCCCCATTTATTACGATAATAGCCTTTATTATATGTTTATTTAGTATCTAACATAGATAAATATTACATATTTATGGCTAATATCATTGGATATATGTATATATTGAGATATTAATGTAGAATTCTATAGACATCCTGACGATGATTCTCATTTATCGTAAAATCTGGCTTATAAAGCGCACTTTTAACCCCCCCCCCCCCAAAAAAAATAATGGAAATTTACGGATGAGTGTTATACGCCGGATTGTGTAAGAAAGAGAGATATAGAAAAATACAAAAAGAGATGAGCGTAAAAAACAATTATAGACCTATATATATTCAAATACTGTTTACTTAAAGGAAATGATAGACTTATGAATTTAAAGAGTTATAGCTCTAGAAGTATACTATTTTTTCGTATACCTTTTGCAAACAATATGTAATAGTTGACTGAATGAACTATTTACAGAAAGAGCAATATAAATGAGGGGAAAACGATTGATTAATCTGAAAAACTAAAATTTAAAACAGAAAATATTTTAAACGTAGTTCAAAACCTTTTAAATTTACAGCTAAGAGATATTGCCTCTTTAATGTAAGCATGTAATATGCGTATAAGTATAACCATTTTATAACTAATATAATCTTATGAAGGTTTAATTAATGAGAGTATAATAATTTTGAAACTTTATAAAACTAGTTGGACCCCAATATTATCCCAATTATGCTAGATTATTTTTATTATATCATTAATATCTCTTAAATTAACTGGCTCTTTAATATCATAATTATGTGCATATTAAATTTCCGGGTCTTTTAAAGGAGCTATTGGATCTATACTATTTTTATAATGAAAGTAATTTCAAGATCATTCATAATAATTTGTAGTATACTTCGTGATACATTTGTGATAATAAGTAATATAAGTTTAAAAACCTTTCGTAAAACAATACTCACCAGGAGTTTTTGATAGGTCTTGTTAAAAATTTATGAATTGGGTGAAATTTGTGACAGATGCGTATATGTATCACTTAATTCAGATATATGTAAAAGGTATTTTTCTTGGAATACCTATTGATCATAAATATATAATATTGACAAATACTGGCGCAATTAACATGCACTTCACTTATATAAAATTAATTAACTTCTACCCAATTGCATCGTTGGGTACTTCATCATGTACCTACTATATATTGTTGTTGTTGTTGTTTTTAAAGTTAAGCACATCTAATGCCTACTCTTAGATTTTGATTGCATTAAAATACCTCTTATAGCTCTCTTCTCTTGATATGAAAATGGAAGGACTTGAATTGCCAAAATAGAAGCATATTTCTTGTTTACCTGGTAATCCTCGTTTCGGTATTCCCTTCCGCAAAACCCGTTTTAGCAGATCGAGGCTCATCAAAAGAAGCATGCTTGCCAAATTCCATGCCTATATGTCTAATAGCACAAAAACAGGAATTTATCTATAACCTTCCAACCCCCCCCCTCCTCCCTTCCTTTGTAACCCTTCTTTCAAGGAGTCGATTTCCGAAATGCCCGTTCTTAGCGGATAGGCATCTTAAGGTATCCGACTACCCTAAAATCATGATTTTTTTTTTAAAAATTGACACACTTTTTATGAAATTCTTCTGTAGGCCATCTTATTAGCTTTATAAAAATACTGTTTTGTTTCCCATTCACTAGAACATAAACTACAAGTGTTTTAGCAAAAGCAGATGCCATAACTGTACATAAGATGTCAAATTTTAAAATGCGTTTTACTCGAAATGTTTTTTTTTACAAAAAACTGCTCAAACGGGGACAAAAATTACTCAACAAATTTTTAAAATAATGAGCTGAAATTTTTTGGACATGTTCTGTACAGCAGTAGAAGTGTTTTAACCTTCAGATTTATCAATCACTATTTTATAACAAAATGTACAGTTCTTTATGTGAATATAATCACAGATTATCTGAACACCATTCTGCTTTTTTCTACAAGCAGTGAAAAGTGATAAGATTCCTATTCATGGGAACGCTAACATCACCATATACTTTAGAAATATCAATTATCACCATACGGTATTTATAGCAGATATGAACGATCCCTGCATTCTTGGACTGGATTTTCTGTAGAAATATTACTTCAAACTGGACTTTAAAATTGTAAAATGCATTCAAAATTGGAAGCCATCACTATTTTTGGATTACAAACTGAACTTGAAACCCTCCAGATAATTATAGCTTAAGCCAACATCTCTTTTCTATTTAGTCAAACTGCCGAGAATGCTGGCAGACAGTTACAACTAACAAAGGGCATTGTATTTTAGGTTAAATTTTAAATAAAAAGTGAAAAAAATTGTTTTTTCCCTTATACACACAATATATTCATAAAAACTTATGAAGTACATCAGAACCTATTTTTGTGTGGTCTTTTTTTATGCGAGTTTATTTCTGTGCGATTTTCTATGTGCGATTTTTTTTATTCGGTGTATGAATTTCAATGACTTTGGTGCCACTGTAATGTTTTCTATTTATTTACTAGTGGCGTAACGGGTAATGTTAGGACCACCTCCCCCCTGAATGTCAAGTTTCGCCTTTAATGTTTTTTAAATTGGGTAAATACGTATTTAGCGTAAGTCAGGCCTTGGGCCCCTAGAGTCCTGCCCCCTCCCGTGATGCGGGGGTGTACGTTGCGGCACTGAAATGTAGATACTTCAAGACGCTCTGTTCATTTATTATAAACAGTCTCTCGACAATGCGCATTCAGTTGCTTTCTCACAACTCTCCAGCAGCCCGCGCTTGATTGAAGACGAAACCTTCAATGACAGTTGACATTTTCAATAATTTGTTAAATTATGAAGACGGACAAGAAGCCGGATTCTTTGAGAGCGGATAAAAATATACAGGGATCTAGATTTCCAACAAAATGGGAAAAAAATACATACCAGTTAAGAAAGGAGTATAAAATTCAAAAAAGGGCTTCAATCATGTATAGCTGGTTATCGTAACATTTACAAGCAACTCTGTGTGTGACCACCCTTCCTTCGTCACAAAAACTTATCTCTTACTTTATGTTGCCAAAAAATAAATCAATTGAAATTGCTCTTTCAAGTGACGAAAGCGATTTTGAATTTATTCATTACATGTGACTTTGGATTTCAGTGAGTAGCGATGAATTATATATGTGCATTTCAAAGACTTATCTATATATACAATGAAAAACTATATGTTTTTAAAATGTTTTCATGTTTAATATTTAATTATTCATTTTGTTATGGAAGTACTCTTACATAAATTTCGTAAATAAGTAGGATATTTTATAAATGCGATTTCTCTTAAGCGGTCCCTATCCATCGCATAAAAAAGGTGCTTTTGTATTATTTCCATGAATTAGTTTGATTTATGTAAGAATTTTTGAAATTTTTGAATATTCTTTATTGCATTTATTTTTATGCGGTCCCTTTCTACCCTACAAAAACAGGTTCAATTGAATATTTAATTTGATAGCTATATATCATTAACAAGAAAGTATTCATATAGTATCTAATTATTTTAATCAACTAACACAATAATAAAGTAATTAATCGATTGAATATTTACATATAATATAATTTGGAATAATTTCTTGATGTCTTTAATATTCTTCATAAGTTTTGTCTATGTGCATAAAACAGTACAATCTATTAAATGTGCGATAAATTTAATGAATCATTCCATAATTATACTATCTGTTGTGTGTGACTAATAACAAATTAATATCATTTTATTCAGCTTGAATTGGATTGGTAAAATTTTTTAAATGTGGTTTTTTCTTTTTTCTTTTTACACTTGTGCCATTAAAGTTACCTAAGTTCATTCATGACTTAAGTAACTTTAATGGCAAAATTGCAATATATATATATATATAAATATAGTAATTTCCACCAATCTAATTGGCGTAAATTTACAATATTCAAAACGTATTAAATAGAACAATGGGGCTGTTTATTCTCTTAAACCACATATCTGGAAAGGGGGAGGAGAAAGATAAGGTTCTCTAATCACGATAAACATTAATTACGGCACTTAATTAATTTAAAAGTCATAACTAGTCTAGTGCACTTAAAAGTCATTACTAGAGTTAAATGTTTTGTGTTGAGAAATACGTTTATTAATGGTGGATGTGTGTGAATATAAGAGGATATCAATTAAGTTTCTTAAGGTATCTGTGACTATATATGTTTCTGAATCTATGTTTGACTGAAATTCAAATTTTTAATTTTTATTTATTTATTTTTATTTTGTTATTTTGAGTAGGGGGGAATATCAATCAAGCCAGAAAGAAAATCATATAGTAAGATAAAGAACGAGAAAGGTATATGCTACAAAAACAGTAAATAGTAAATATCTGATATTAAGCATTATGTTAGTAAAATAAGAACCAGAACTTTAAATCGTTTGTTATGAAGAATCTATCTTTTGATCAAAGTTAAATTAATTAAACTATGATATTTCATAAATTTATGAATGTATTTCTTTCGTATTTTGTATATATGCTGTTTAAAGTATGATAAAGGCAATAAACAAAGGATTTATATCTCCAACATAATTAGTTTTTTCTTCAATTTTTAACTGTTTATTGTTACAAACACCTTCTTATAAATCTTTATTTATAAAAAAAATGTACAATGAGCCATAATGTTTTTGATAATTGCAAATATATTTTTGATTTAAGGTCAATGCCTTTATAACTTATATAAAAATATTTTGCGTAAAAAAATAATTTAAATATCTCTTTATCTGAATTCTCTGAATTCCACTTAGAATGTTTTGAAATTCATCAAAGTTTGCTTAAAATACTTCATTTTAATAAATTTAAATTGTCATATAATTTCCTGATTGATGTTTTTCACTAACCCTCTGGCCAGAACATCAATTTTTGTCGCTCTCAGAAACATCTGTCTGTCAGACGGGTAAGCAATTTTTTTTTTAACTTTATTACCTTAAGGACTGTTTTAAATGTCCTTATCGCTCTTGAAATTGAGTAGAATTTTTAATGTTTAAGTCTTTATTAGGCACATTGTACTAATAAATTTTTATCACAATAGTTATAACTAGTATATTTATAAAAACTGATTAGAAATTATTTATATTCATGTAAAAATAATTAAAAATAATAACATCAAAAACAAAAAACTATGGAAATATCGGTATGATAGACGGTGATAGATAAGAAAAACGTGAGTTGAAAAAAACCGCCTAGTACCACCACGTGTCCCTCTCACTGGGGGGTAGAGTCCAGCTGAAGATGACAAGGCAGCCCACCCCCAAAATCACATCACAGCGTTATCTACAGACATCAAAGCAAATCATCCCCATCTGAGAGACGAATGTTCCGGTCAGAGGGATAAACACCAACAAAATATCATACAATTATTAATAGCATGGTATTTTAGAAAACTTGTCTCCGTACGTAGGTAGATACCTCAAATAAGCTACTAAGAATCTTTCGGGACTTAGATTTGAAAGTTTAAATACCAATTTTTACCATGTATTAGTCAAATTAGAACTGTATATGCACATTTTGATAGCCAGAATAGTTTTGTGCTTAGACGCAAATTATTCTTTAGTCTATACAAAAATTTGACTTACGCGAAAAAGTGTTATCTAATTATATATATTTTTTTTCATTTACATAAATTATTGCTTAAGGGGATTTAAATGGGAAGGTTAATTGTTGTGAAGTTTGTATGTTTTCCAAAGAAGTTCGAAAAATACAATCAAAAAATTCGTAATCATCTCATTTCAGATTGCTTAAGACTTAGGTAAAATGTGCAACAATATTTTTAAGAAATTAAAATTGTTAAGATGCAGATTGAAAACAATTGACATTTCTAAAGAAGTATATCAATTAACATATTTTAAATTTTAATATCACGAAAAGAATAATTATGTCTTAATTTAGCAAGTTTTAAGTCAAATTAATGATACAATTTAATGCGATAATTCGAAGAAAATTATCTAAGAAAATTTTATTCCTCCAAAAAATTTTACTTTTAAGCAAATTTTATTTTGATATATGACGGTTTTTCCCCTTTGAAAGTATTTTTAAAACATTGATCAGCTTATTTTATAACATTCCCTTATTTCCCTATCCACAACGTAAATGCAGTTTTAAGACATATCAATTGTTTCAATAGGAGTTTTATGAATTATTTTATTATACTTCTTTAACCCTCTAAGCGGTCTGCACTTAAAGTCTTGCCATTCTGGAGATGCTTTAAAAATGAACCGCACATATTTTTTTTTGCTTTCAGGTTGGGTTCTCAAAAGCGGTTGAGCCGTACTCTTAAGAATGCGGCTCGGCCGCTTTTGGGAATCTTGTTTGAAGGCAGAAAAAGCATCTCTGGAATGGCGGAATTTTACGTGCAAACCGCTTGGAGGGTTAATATTAGTAATAAATTAATTAAAACATACACTGATTTTTTGCCTTTTATGTGCAATAGATTAGAGCTTAAAGTATATCGATTACAATTTTTTCTCTGTGTCTTGATTAAAGCAGCATTTAAACTGAGCAATTATACTTTAATTAAACACATCCTTATATGTAAACCTATTTTTGAAATTGATGGAAATATGTAATTAGGTCTTGAATATGAATTAAAAGATAGTAATTATTATTAATATAAAAACAAAGAAATAATATTTAAAATCAGAAATTTTTTTTACCATAAACATTTCGAAATGCCAAAGGACGAAAAGAACGGGAAAATCTAACGTTGTTAGATATTACTAAGTGCCAAAAGCAAATTAAGTGGAATTGAGAAGCAAAAAGTAATAAGAGATTAGAGGTTAGCAAACAATGGTTCGTGAAATTGCTTGATAAAAGGCATCACATAGGGCTATATTTACAATTTGAGGAAATGAGGAAACATGGATGCTTGTATTGACTCTTTTGATTACTGTTCCTTATATTTGAGAATTTTTTGTGTTTTTTCAATACTATTATAATGGACAAATATCTAACTTCAAAAAGTAGATATTTTATCGATTAACTTTAAAACAAATTGGATTGCTTCTATATAGGTAGAAAACACAAACGCGAATGCAATTCGCTTACGTAAACAAAGTTATTGCTTATGAAACAGTCTGAAAAAAAATAATAGTCTGTTAAGAATAAGTTACTCTGACGACCAGAAATATAATTGATCAAATGTATTGAACAATTTAGACAAAAATAACTGAAGAAATTTAAAAGTACTGATCATAAGGGGCAATAATATACTTTGAATGCGATTGTAAGCATTTTTATTAAACTATTAGTTTCTCTTCGTTTATATGTGTATGAATAGGAATTACATTCTTAACTTTTACTCAAAGGGAAAACATTATATACAATAAAGAGAACGAAAAAACTTTAACACTTCAGACTATGAACAAAGAAAAATAAAAGTACTTAAAGAAAAATGATTTCATACTTTTAGTTAATCTCTAACAAGTTCCAAAATCAATCAATCATACTGTCTTTCATTGTTTATCTGTGTGTCCTGTAAACAAAAAGCCAATTCGTTAAAGCTCCGTATCGTAATTAATGATGTTTGCAAAAGCTGAGCCTGGAAAATAAGTAATCAGTAAAATAAATATCGAGTTTCGCCTTCCAAGAACATAAATGTATTTATTACAAAACAAAAACAAGTGTTTCGTATTTTTTTTATTGTTATTAAAACTAGCACAGAACACTAAAGATGGGACACAGAAATAACAATTCATATATTTTTATGTAATAGCGCATTCACCCTTTTTTCCTCATAACAGGAATCAGCATCATACTAAATTTAGGAGATGCGATATCAACGTATCTGTTGCCTTTACATTTGACATCAGATTTAGAAATACTTTCACAAACAACATTTATATGTTACTTCTTGCACATTCTTTTTTAAACAATAATTCACTTAAATAATCCTCGAGAGGCTATCTATGGTGACTTTTTCCCTTTTTGTCATTGCCTACTTCATTTTATTATTGAAAGGTTTCACAAATCTTACAGAAATCTGTATTAGTTAATATGCATTTCGATGTACGAGCATATTTGTGGAATACAAATAAAATATTTTAATTAAACCGCGATCACTCGCGCGGGGTGTTCTGTACACCCCAGCAACAAGAAAATCCTCCCAGGATTCTAAAAAGAATGTACAGAACCACGATTTTTTCTGTAGCTGTACATTTTAGGTCATTGAACCGTCAGTCCTGATGCAATCCCTCTTTCTCGAACGATTGGAATGTAATGACCTTCAAAACTTTATCTGGGTGGTTAAGAACTCCCGCGAGAAGTTGAGCATTTGTATACAGTCCGCTCTGAATGTTTGGAAAATGATTAAAATATTATTTTTCTACTTTCTACTATCATTATCTCATTAATTATAAAGTATATTTATTACTGGTATATACGTTATATATATATATATATATATATATATATATATATATATATAGT